>VOMN01135293.1:0-16791 GCA_014899125.1 Orchestia grillus | reverse complement strand
TTACCTCTTGTCTCTCCTGTTAGCACTATACTTGTCTAATACTTTGGCAAGCATTTTCTCCAAAACTGTGGATGCTTTATATTTTCAAATGCATCATTATCATTTGCACAAAATGTTACTTCTGCATATCCAACCAACACATGCACTATCAACTAAATTTTTTATATGAGAATATGCAAATTGTGCTATGCTTGCAACTACACAAAGAAGGATCATCTCAACAGATGGGCTAAGAAACTAAACAAAGAAATATTTGAAATATTGAAGAAATGGACTCACATTGGAAAGCTGAGGGAGTTCTCTGTAGGGTTGACATAACCTGTGTGAAGCTGCCCCTGCGCTACCTTGATCCCGGTCAGCTTGCCCATGAGGCGCCGCGCATGGTACACGCAAAAGAATACATCGCCTTGAACATTGACATTCAGAGGGATCACAACCTGAAAAGTAATCAATTGATGATATACAGTCAAGGTTTTGACAATTTTTGCTCAGTGGAACATGATTACCTGTAATCACACTATAATGAATTTGGTGCAAGCTTGTGTTTTTACCTAATGTGAGTTAACTTTTAGATGGAAGCCCACTGGAATAACAGAAAAAAAAATCAAAGATACAATAAGGGCAACAGTGAGTATGCACAGGCATAGGTTAGGAACTAATAGACAAGACACAATTTTTAGTAAGCACCTTGACATGATATGCATACTCTAGTAAGTGCAGAACACATGATTGAAACTAGGGTTGAAAGCAATATTCCAGTCTCATCATAGAGAGCTTTAAGAGTAACTAATACACTACAACTTCTCATTCACATTAGTGAATACTGTGCATCAATAAAAATATCTAATGGAATTCTCTCAGCATTCAGGGACAACAGCTTTCTACAAGTATGAACAATGTGGGAAATCAAGGTTGCAAGACTAAAAAAGTTGCATATTCGAATGCACAAACTAGAACTATATTAGAGAATGAAGTAAATCTAAGGTAAGTGGATACTCGAGCAACAATGAAAATGTAATCATGTAATGCCCAAAAGTGGAAGCACAGCTAGGTACATGCAAAGTTTATTACAATACAATTATAGTGTAAAATGTAAAGAGGGAGAAGTTACAATCATCCAGCGCATGACGCAGTTGTATTGACCTACAGTACCTAATACTACCATATATGGTTACAGTTCCGTTTCTGTGAATTGCCAAACAAATTTCAATACAAGTTCTGCAAGTTCATAAAGGCATTTAAGAAATCTCTCAAAAACTCTTAGGGTAGTAATTTCACCTCGAAATACCCCTTAGTATAAAATATTGATAACTCATATGTACAAAAACAACTTTCAGGAGTTCAAGAAATATTCATAGGCTTCAAAAGAAAGAGCTCTTCCATGGTTAATCTCCACTACTGGAAGCTATGGATAACTAAAATATTAATGTTCATTTGCTCAAAATCTTAAATTTTTTAAAGTTCTTCACTGATTGAAGTGTTACCACAATATTGCATTTAAATATGCGCATGTTTTTACTCATGTACCTTTGAAAATTCTTAACAAGAGCTTTTTTAAAAGCACTGGCAAGTCATAGCAATGCTTAGCCAGATACAGCTAGCAATAAAAAAAAAACAATATCAATGCAATCACACTTGTATCAATAATAACATTACTACTGTAGTACTACTAATAATAATATCAATAATGTGAACTAATTTATGAAAAAATAAACACCCTCACAATGAGGTAGTACATGAGGAAGATGGCAAAATTTACATATTGGTATTTACAAGATGTTGGAATGTCTACTTGTTTACTTTGGTATACAATTTTAGTGTTATTTTACCCTTCTGAATTAGTTGAGAAAAAGTTACCCAGAAAAATTAGAAACAATTTTGAAATGGTGCTGCAATAAACTTGTATGATTATTCTTGACATAGTTTTCAATTGATTCTTTACATTGTTTCAAACAGTTTCCTCCATATTTACTGTTTGTACCATTGTAGAATATAGTGTTCCTTTTTTAATAGTACATTTGTTCATTATATTGGTTACTAGTATCTACGCCCATTAAAATAATGGGGTTTAATGAACACATTAATTGAAATAACTAATTTTGCTTAACACATATTAAAAGTTATAAAGTTATATAATGACATGATTTAAATAATTGTTGATTAGGATCAATATTAAGTAAAAAGTTTTGTTATAAACTCAAATATAAATGTCGCATTTGTTTTAACATATTAATTTGTAAATTGGAATTTGTAACATTTTTAAGGTTGCATTTGTAAATAGTATTTGTCCAATTTACCGGTAACAAATACATTTGTATTTATTCTTAAAATTGGCAAAAAAGCCCATTAATTAAACAACCCATAAAATGACATTTAAGCTGCTGAGTCGAAAATTTCCAGACATTAATGTTTACCTAACTTTTGTGAATATTTCTGTTAAAAATTCTACATAAGACCACCAGTGCTAATTACTCCCTATCTATTCTTAAGAGTGTGATACAAAACATATAACAAAATGTATACAAAACATATATACAAAACAAAAACTGGATACAATTGCACCACATTTCTTTGATTTGTTTCTTCTTCAGTTCCATTGGAAATTCTTTGCTGTGCTCTATATTTCAAATTTTCTAACCTTTGATATGTTTCTTCTTCAGTTTTATTTGCAATCTTTTGCTGCCATTCTTTGTCTCATCTAATCTCTCCTTTGATTTTCCTATTCCCCAGTTTTATTGGCAGTCCTTTGCTGCACTCGCTTTCTCATATCTTCTCTCCTTTGACTTAATTCTGCTTCAGTTTCAGCTGCTATTCTTTCTTGCACTGCTATTCTGAGATTCTTTCTACAAACATAATGCTGGTCATCATCATCCTCCTGTTCACGCATCTGCATCTGCCTTAGTCTTGCTTCCAAGCATATGGCCTCTAGTTTTTTATGTGAACTACTTGCATACCAGTCCCGCTCCTCTTGTCTTACAACAGCTTGTTGTTCTTAAGATAATTTTTCTCTTGCTCTTCTTNGCAATAGAAGTAGTTATAACTATCCGTGTCATATCCTTGATACAGAAATTCATCATTACTGAACGCTACTGCGAGGTTGTGAAAGCATAATGAAATATACAATACCCCACCGAACTCGGTATCTACGATAAGGACTTGAGTATATGAAGCTCTGGATGTCTCTAATTTTTTTGAAAACAACTTACTACAATGCAATTGTACAGCGAAAATGAGTATTAAATTACCAGTGAACTGAAACCAAGAATGCCAGCGCTAAATTCTTCCTATCTATTCTAAAGAGCGAGACACGAAACATAAATAAATATATAAGCACACGGCAGTCATTAGTGTTAGCCAGTTTTCTACTTACTATACTTATTCTTTGTCATTTATATTGCGTGCTATTGTTCTCTTTTTCAGTTCACTTCAAAACATTTTCCCCCTTACTATAGATGCCAAGACTGTCATTGGCCAACACTTATAAAACTATCCAGAAATGAAACTTTGAAATTGCAAATATTACTGAATTAAAATTATTGTCCTTTTGGTCCATATCAACGGTCATCGTTATATCTAAAATTTTAGTCATCTGTAAAATGAAAACATTTTATTCAATCAATTATACCCAAGAACATCAAAATGAAAGAAGTTATCATTGCATAACGATTTTCACTTCAAAATTATTATACCACAACAGTTGTTTTGTTGTTACAGAATATTTGATCATGTAATAAATACAGGTATCACAAAAAAGCCAGCCTTCACTTGGCAAAACTTCATTCGATATGAAGGCTACCCACTTATGCGGCTCTTTTATAAGTAACAATTCCAAAACGTTTTAGGTCAGTAGAGTTAAAGAATATTGAAACCTGAATCATATTTTACATTTACGTATGGATTTTTATGTTTGATGCTTATTGCTTTGGCTATTTTAAGGCTGAAAGTTATAGACATAGTATTGATTGACGTACCTGCTAGAAGCACCTTCATATGACGTTTGCATTAATAATGAGATTTTATCCTGCTTGAATTTTATGTGAGTTGTTTGTACGGCTTCATAAGGGCATTCAGTGTACAACTGATGTAAGAGATTTGACAGTACTTTTCAGTACAACTAAATGGGTACATAACTCTCGCCCTATCTACAGTGATCTTCACAGGTTGGGTCGAAAAAAAAAACCTAGTTGTGTGGCTCATAGTAGGCAATTGTTTGTACAGATGTAATATTGTTTATTGGTTTATCATGATGCTTGATAATACTAGAGTTTTCCGATCATAGGTGTATTTTGCAATACTAACTCTTCACAGAACTTTACCAGATTGTCAGTCACATTATCATTTGCAGCAAAGCCTAGGTGAGTAATTTTGAGATATTTTCTACTAACATTAGTGGAGAATTACACATTGCAAACACGTTCTGACAATAACAAAAATATTTTGGTGCTGTACAGACCTAGAACATCCTAGAAAAGAGCAGACCTATAAAAGAACGGACAAGTGGTTAGCCTTCATTTCCACTGTGGTTCTGCCAAATGGAGGACGGCTGTTCGATGATTCCGGTATTTATTACATGTTCAAATATTCACTACTGACAAATTGATAGCTTGATATTGTAATTTGGGATAAAACTCTATATGCAATAATGACTATTTTCATTTTTAGTGTACTTGAATATAATTGATTGAATAAACTGTTTTTCTTTCACAGATAACTATGATTCTAAAGACCTAATGATGGTCAATTTTTTGGAATATTCTCAAGAATTTTAATACGGTGATATTTCCAATTTCAAAATTTTAATCTCAGATAAATTTACAACAGCTGACCAATGACAGCATAAGCATCTTCAGGAAGGTGGAAAAATCTTTAAATTGAACAGTAAAATCAATCCTGATGTATAATTTTTGTGTTCTTTTCCCTTACTACTCATTTTGCTAAGCATTATTCATAAGTCAGAATATATGATGTCATCACTCTGTTAGCATAGATGAGGGACATACAATAGATGTTAATGGAGAATACATGTATTTCGATTCCCGTCAAAAAATGGCCAAATTTCGTCACAGGTACAGAACTGAGATGCAAATCCAAAACATCCTTTACTAAAAAAGAGAGTAGAGTCATAATTTTACTAGGATGAATTAGAAATCATTGTTGTAGAACTACCTCTTCCAAAATTAAAGAAATGGATTCTTTGAGATTATAAGATTGGTATGGACACATATGTACTACAACTTTAACAATCTTTATTGTATTGTCAAGAAGCCAACAATTCAAACATTTTCCAACAGAAATGCATACTACTACTTAGACATAGACAACTTCGATTCAAGCAACCTTCCACTAAACAAAGATAAATTCAATACTTCCCAGGCAGCATATTTAGCACATAGCTTCTAAGGACTAATAAAGGCCTCAGAATAATTTTCCATTTGGCTCAACAATATTTACACCAAAGTTCAATACAGCTCATTTGTACCCTACAGATCTTCATAAAGCTACACTGGTCTGACCTTCACACACACTTTTTTGAGAAAGCAACAATACACGACTGACAATACTTATTCTTTTGTTCTATGAACTTGAAATAGTGTGGAGCGACTGGATTGAAAATGGAAATTGGCCAGGAACAGTCTTCTTACATGATAACCAATTTTTATTTTTTATTTTTAAATTTTCTTACATTTCAGAAAGAAAGCCCAAAAGGCCAAACTACTACTGTACATCTGAATCTGTAGAATTTAGAATGCACACAGCAGATGCAAAAACTAAAAGAGTTTGCATTGGAAACAAGGCCACACTATTTCTGTATGATAATGCAAGCCAGCATGTGGTATGAGTGACCAAGAAAGACCATGCAACAAGGTTGTGAAACATTGTCATCAACTTTACCATGAAATCTCTTTTTTATTATTTTCAGAATAATCACGTTTGTGAATAACACTCTACAAATGAAGAAGACCTCAACCACAGGCATATACTTCTAACTTCTTTGTATTCAAGACGCCTCAATTTTACTACATGGTCGTTGCTCATCAAGAGGCACAGGAGCAGTTTCGGAAGCCAGGGCGATTGTTTGGAAGGCTAACACTATGTGAAATTTCCTACATAATTTTAATTTAATAATTTTAAAACTGCAAGAATTTTTTCAACCACTTTAAAATTAGGATAGAATGATTGCATAGCACTTTCAAATTATCAGCAGGGCAAGGATTTACCCCCAAAGTGAAAAGCTGTACATAAAATTAAACGAGGATAGAAACTAAAGTTATTATCAATGGAAGCACATGCTGGGAATGCTCCTCAGGACAGACACCTTCAAAATATTTCTCAGTATATGAAAATATATTCCATTCCTTAGCCTCCTAATCGTACTAACCATCATAAAATATAGTTATTTTGATATTTTGTCATGGACGAAAATTGTACCAGCATATTTTCTTCAGGATAGGGCACCACATATTCTGAGAGATAGGCAAGGCATGAGCCCTTTAAACGGGACAGATTTGCTTAGTTGTAATTACATGTTTGTTGCCTGAAATAGCAAATGGCAATTAGGATAAGGACGTATCAAGTATGTATAACCATGCTTCAATAAATTTTTCATTGAAAGCACTATGCTATTCAATCTGAAAATAAAAACTAGACACAGAATCTATCCTCATAATGAAGAGAATTGACATAATCAGTAGACTAATTATGTTTCCTCTACAGGGTGCACATGGTATCTGAGGACACCTCTCACATTAAAAAAAAAGCAAGCATTAAACGATTTCCTAGATTTTTTTGTTGACATAAAACGGACCTGGCCTAAGATCTTTGGTAAGATGTCGCATTGACTTCCCAGGATTTTCATTGATCATGCCATGTACTCTTTTGACAAACCCAGGTGTTCTGAGCAAGTCAGAGCACTGGCAAAGCTTTCTCTCGCTCGTGCCCAATTCATTTACATTGTTTTCATTCAGCTCTTTTCTAACTTTGCGAACAAAAGATCTGGCAACTTTTAGCAATCTTGTAATTTCTAAATTGCTGTGTTTCGCTTCTATAGATACTATTACAGCATGCTTTCTCATTTCATTAGTTTTAATGGGATTGCCTAAAATAAAAAATATATTAATTATTAGTGGGTCAGTTTAAATTACAAAAATATATGTCCTCAGATACCTTATGCACCCTGTAATGGCAAGACTTACTATTAATATTATAATATTAGGGGTTTAGCCTCCATTGCCACATTGAATGTAACCTTAACCATGAGAGACAGTTCTAGTTCAAAGTTCATATTCATAGTTACATAGAAAATTCTTCTAGCTTTTTAAATTATACAAATAGAATTGCAGTTTTTCCAGGAATTTGGTGCACTTATCTAAGGTTGATATTTGGAAGATTTTTTCATTCATATGTTTAAGCACAAACATTACCGTGGAGCATACACAAAAGAAGGTTGCTCTTGGTGTCATACTTCTACAAATAACCTGGTGTCATCCCTGCACTGAAATACAATCTAAAAACATTCGCAATAGTAAAGAACACTTGATCAACTGAACGAATGCTTAGTTCAGTTTGGATGTCTTTAAGAGCCTATAGTTGTTACAGGGTCCTATACACAGCACAATCGTTTAAATGGCCATAACTCCCAACCAGGGGATTGTAGAGGTGGCATGAAGTCTGTGTAGTCTTAGTATTTTCTCCATACTTAAAACCATGCAGCAATGAATGATAGAACACCACATTTTTGCTCAAGAGCTTTTCCTTTTGAATAATGAGTCAATCGCGTCATTACAGCACAAGTGTTATCACCCTTTCAATTTTAACTCTTGAGAAAACAAGTTTTTTCTGCTTATAACACAACCCTTCGATATTGAAAAAAAAATTCTACGATGTACACAAACAAAACACTAGCAGCACAAACTCTCGAAAATGTGGAAAACCATTGACAAGCCCAGCAACCCAGTCTATAAAAATTCGGGTGAAAGTATTCTGCTGAGCTTTCTGAGTATCAGAAATCATTCGGTATGTCAGTATGAGACACTGTGAAGTTAGACCTGTAATCTCATGCATGCGAATTGGCTATTTAGGAGATGAATAGAAGTAGTGGTATAGATTGAAGGGCTTGTGACTCAGATTAGGTTACACTGAAAAAGAAGAGACCATTTTGCATTGAGTATGGAAAACGGGAAAACTATGTAGAAAAGCGTGATCCTGCACAAGATAACCTGCAAATGGAAACCAAGGTTGCAGAGTATGAGTTGGAGTCAGACTCTTAGGAATGCTAGGAATTGGAGTCAGTTTTCTTATTCGACTCCGACACACATGTCCAATTTAATTTTGTTTTTAATATGCTTCATCTATTCATTTTCACCTGCTATACAAGCAAAGTCTCGGGTTCTTCCTTTACTAATTATTATTATTATCTATATAATGATATGCTGGTACCTAAATACGAACTGTTCCATTACGCTTGGCCACTTTTCAAGTGAAATTTCAGGTTTCGAGAAGTATCCTGTACACAGGTTGCATGTTTTGCTATGAAATGTCAATTTTTGTGGCACATTTTCAGTTTTTCTAATAGAGTTCAGACTACTCGCATCATCAAGAAGAAAATTGCTTGTAAGACCGGACTATCTCTGAGCTGAACCTTTAACCTCTGTCCAACACTTGAGAGGACCTCTTTTCATGGACTGGTTTATCTAAAGATTGTTTATTTAAATTTTTGTGAAATTTTCACAGGTCCTGCTAGTTATTATTCATCCTTTGATGACTTTATTCAAGTACTTTGAAACAAACCTAATTTTTCCTTTGTGTTTATTCACCTTTAGTTCTCAAAGCATAGCACACATCTTACAAGATAGATAAATATGCAGTGCACACTATCAGTAATTAGAAACAGTAGTGTAGGTTAATGAAGTGAAATTAGATATAATATTAGCTAAGAGATTCTATTCATTTTAGCAAATTTATATGTGTTACATATTCAAACTGTTTTATGACTATTCATCAAATTATCACAAAAGGAAGTTAGAGAAACTACAATTTACACTAACTAGCAATCTACACTGATACATAGTAAATTATTCATGAATTTATAAATTAAATAGCTCTTGCATGAAAGTATTAATGATGCTTTAGATAAAGGAATATGTAGGTGTACATTATATGTTACAGACCAATATTGAAAAAGGTTATGTAAATATTACCTAGTAAATAGTCTAACAATTTGTATCACCTACAAAGTTCCATTCAATTATACTGGTAAACATAATTTTTCTGGCATGGTATTTTCAAATGAATTCTAGTGAAAGTTGGTGTGCTGAATCCAAATATGTTATTAGTTTTTGTCCAACACATCATGTTTTCAAGAATTGACATTATATACATATTTATGATAGATAGAAACAGGAATTGAAATTCTTTGCTTGAAGTGAACGAAATACTTGCAGAGATGTACAAAATGTTTATTGTTTGCGATTAAGTTAGAGCTACATAAACTTCTTTTTTTAGGATATTCTGACATGCATAATATCTGGAACATCCCCCTTCAAGCACTAACAGTAGTCAGCTGTCATATTGTAGTCCCATCTGCCTTAGTTGCATTCTTCTATAGCTTCAATGTTTTGATAAAAGCGGTTACCATGTTCTTCACTAACATAACCCAGGTTTTCTGGAAAATTCCTCAAATGACTGTGTAAGAAGTGCAACTTGATTCTCATTGTACATCTAAGTGATAGGAAACTCAAGAGCAGTTTCCAAGCAGTTAGCTTCCTGTTTCCAAGAAAATTGTTTATTGAAACAGAGAAAGTATTCTAAGCTGTAGCCTCTTCACCACATTCATTGTTGTGACAATGTGGGCATCTCCGAGGAGTGTTTTTATCTGAGCTCCATCAAATACTCTTGCCTTTTTCTTCTCTTCCTTCGGAGTCAAAAATGTTGAATTTATGCAGTAGAAGCAGTCCCCATTGAGATCAGGGGCTTTCTCAAATTCTTTCATCAAACCATATTTTATGTGCAGTGGAGGAAAGACTACCTCTTTTCTTTGAACAAAAATATCATGGTGATGTTCTTCTCGCCAAGTGTTCAACTCCTCCTTGGAGTAATTTTTTTTGGCTCAGTGGTCTGCTGTAGATCTACTATCCCAATAACACAAAGAGGAAGAATGCTATAAATAAGGAAGAACAAAAAGTTAATATCTATTTAGAGAAATTCACCTAAAATTGGGGTATGATTATAGTGCAAAAATGTGATGGGACAGAGAAATCTGAGACTTGATTTGAATTAAGCACCCCGAAATTAGTTTACAACAGCTACTACTAACAATACCAGCAACTCTGTTTTTAATTGTCGACCAGTGCTATAGAAGTTGGTAAGGAAGGATGTAAATTGAGTAGCCTAACTATGTATTCATAGAAAATAAAAAATTTCATGAAGAAATTATATCTATAATAAATAAACTTCAATTATAAGACTCTCAGAGATAAAACAGGAATTGGGTCGTGTAATTAAGAAGGCAGAGCTGGATATTTTGGAGTACTAGGAGCAGGAATCGGAATTTCAGAACCCCTAGGATTTGGAATAGTAATTTTTAGAATTCCAGGAGGTGGAGTTGGAACTTTCAGAATCCTAGGAGTTGGACCTTATACCTTCCAATTTTGCAAAAACTGATAGAAACAGAAGGCTAAGAAAAAGATGAGAAGACAAAGAAGATAGCCAATAATATGTGAACATTGAGGTAAGTGAAGTGAGCACGAAAGAATCAAGTCCCAAAGGCCGATCTGTAACTGAGGTAACCTAACAGTGCTCCCATGGGGTCGCCAGTCCCCGTAGCATACAATATTTCAACAACCTTAACCCTATTCCATATCCTCTGCACTCTCAGTGCTCAATGCGGTGCTAATGTCATCTCAGTCTGGCAAAATAGCTACAGACTCACTTTGCCCCCACTTAGTGGGTACACGTTCATGCTGTCGTAGTCCACAAGCGTAGTAATGACACGTTGCTCTTGCTGCCACACTTCCACAAATGGCCTGATGCCATCCCTGCAAAGAAATCCAATCTAAAAGCATTTGCAAAAGTACAAACATTATCATTTGAAGTTAACACGTCAGTACTATTAGCATCTGAAATAAAATTTCCCCATACATATACAAAACTAGATGATTCAATACCAAAGAAAAGCCAAAATCATTTTTATTGCTGTCCAAATAGTGTTTGACTCTAGTTTCCGAATTACTGACCGAATTTGGTCAAGCCTATTTAAAATGAGCAACCATAACTTTCAACTGAATGATTAAGACTGTTAAAGTAGTGATGAGCCAATTAAGAGGAATTGGCATTGGCATAAACATGCAATACAAGTGCCCACATTGATCCTCATTCCTACTATACTTAAGTAGTAGTTGTAGTAGTAGTAGTTAGTAGTAGGAGTAGTAGGAGTAGTAGTAGTAGTGGTGGCATAAATTGCAGTGTTTCAGTGACTCAGACTGTCACACTGCAAGAGAAGGGACCATTTAGGTTGTATTGTAGAAAACAGAGAATCTATACACAAATTGTATTCCTATGCAAATTCCTAGCACATAAAAAGATCAAATGAAGAATAAAGAGGAAAAAAAGAAAAAGAAGAGATAGAAATGGAGTGAAAATTCAAGGGAGTACCGTGGGCATGAAAGACTTAAGTCCTGAAGACCTATCTATAGGTGAGGTTACCTAACACTGCTACCCTGAGAATGTTGGGGAGCTATGTATGCTATGCTATGTTGAATGTTATGGGGACTGCTCCCATGTCCCCATAGCATCTGATATATAAACCTAACCCAATAGCTTCTTCTACGCCCTTTGAATGGCTCTTATACTGGAAATTATTATGTTATTATGAACGAAATAATATTAATTTTATATCAGCATATACAGAAACTGAGGCTTATAATTGTGTTTGTAAATAGTGGTGTTAGGGATAAATTTGACAGTAATTCAATCCCAAATTATTTCGAATTGGTTTGACATATTTACTCATACTGTATGCCATTTCAATGTTTATTTCTATTCCATTTATATACTGTATATGATAGCAAGAATGAACGAATGGAAACCACCTTAAAATTGAAGGAGAATAACCAGTATCAACATAATCCACATCATTATGAAAATTGTAGCAATAAAGAAATTGCTGAAGGCTCCATTAATGCTATAAGAGCAACCAAGCATACTCAAGAATTGCAGTAAATACTACTAGGCTGTGGCTAGTAGGACAGAACATTCTGATGGAGTTTTTATAGCAAAGTTCTTCAAAATCTTCAAGAAAAAGTGTTGAAGACCATGTTATTGAAACGTGGGTTTTGGTGCATGAATTGGGGTTTCGTCCTCTGCAACAGAATTGGCACAGAATGAAGACTTTGTCTACTACTCATACAAACATTATACAGGTCAAGTGCTAACAGAAATGAATGGAGAAAATCAGTTGAACAAGGAAAATTAATAACTGAACGAAGTGAAACATCTAGCTGAACTAGAGACAATGTTTTTCCTGATGAGAATTTTTTATTTCGATTGAAAATATTATACTCAGAACAGATTTCTTGCTTACAGTCAGAAAGACACATCTTGCATCATGTAGACCAAATTTCTCAACACATGCTTTTCACATGCGCCTCCAGTGAGCAATGCCCTTTCATTCAAAAAGGGTCCTAGGCTCAATTCAGATGGTTATGCGGAGTTGCTAAACACTAGTTTCAAGACTCGGATAACAAGGGTTACCAATGGTAGACCACATGTATGGTAGCAGGATTTGGTGCACTACCTGACCTCTGGAAAAAGTCACAAATGGTTGTCTCGATTTTTTACCATCTTTATTATCCCCAATATTTGGCCTTTTAACTTGCTGGGTCTGAACCCAACAGATGACTGTGTATCAGGTGCATTTCAACAAGTTACCAATCGTCATACTAAATAATACCACAAACACCCATCTGATCAATAAAGTATAGGCAGATTTTGAGTGTTAATAGCGAAACTACAAAATTCTATAGAATGCAAGATATACCAGGTTCTAGACCTGAATTCAGGCTGTGATCAAAGCTAATGGTATATTTTAGAGTGAAATTTATTGATCCCAAAATATCTGTACCAGTAAAATTTGTTCTCAATAAGATTGTTTTTGACAATGGTACCAGCTATACAGCAAACAATGATAAGAATGTTACTGTATGTGCACCTATATTCAATGAACTTGGAAAACCTAACAATACAACTCCCAAATGTCTAAATTTTAATTATTATAATATTATGAAAGACATAGTATTTGAAATTCATCAGATTTATTTATTTGGAGGGAATATTAGCCTTCAAGTAAAAGATTAATCATTAGTTTAAAGCTCTCTATCCACAAAAAATGTAATACAAATAGAGCCAAGAGAAGAAGGGACCATTAAGTATGTACTCTAGAAACCATGGAACCTATGCATAGATGAGTTCCCACACCGGATTTTCTGTGCATAGAAATAAAGTTAAAAAGGAAGAGGAAGAAATGACAAAAAATAGACAGAGAAGGTGTGAAAATTAAAACATGTAATGTGGACACAAAAGATTAGGTGCCAAAGACCTATACATAGTTGAGGTAACCTAATAGCTTGAAACCATGCCAGTCCCCATAGCATGGGATAGACATGCCTAACTAACCTACTGCCCCTATCCCATGCCCTCTCAGGAATCTTGAAGTGGACTAAATTACAAAAGCAAGGGAAGACCATCTATTGAAAAATCTTCAAACTTCAAATAGAATTTTCAAGTAAAAAGAATACTCATGTGTATCATATGAGGGAAAAAATTAACCAATTGAATGCAATTTTTCTTGATATATAGTAAAAGATGAAGAACAATACAGGGCATCAGAAAAAAAGTTAACCCAATTTCAAATAACTATCACTCTAAAATTATTAAAGTTAAAAAATTTAGAAAGATGCACATTGTTAATCAAATATTCTACATCTATGTGGGGAAATTTAAGGAAAATAGATTTGAGCATATTTTCTCAGGCTTAGTTTTAGAAACTAACACTAAAACCTGTTGGTGCAAGCCGGTTTAAATACTAATTTCACAGTTACACTGCACACACCACAGATTATTTTTATTGTACATAGGTACGGTTCTGTATTGAATTACGCAACGGAGGTCACACTGGAGAGAACTTAAAATCAAAGTACATTTTGTGATAGTTTTATTTATTTATGGAAGGTTGTTACTATCGAAACGTTGACAGTTATTTAACATTTTCTCAACATTTTTGAAATTAGTATTTAAACTAGCTTGTGCAAATAGGATTTTGGAGTTAATTTTTGAAAATAATCCTGAAAAATGAAATCTAATCAATTTACCCTAAATTTCCCCACATAGCTGTAGAATATTTGATTAACATTGTGCAACTTTCTAACTTTTTTAACTTCAATAGTTTCTTCGTTATAGTTATTTAAAATTGGGTTAACTTTTTTATGAGCCATCTTGTAAAGCACAATTTTTTGTGTGAGCTAATTTTGTATTTCAAGTGGGGTCAAACATGTTAGCATTCTAAAAATGGGTTTCTGCACAAGAATCAATATAATATCTCATGCTTTTAAGCATTGGTAAAAGTGGATGCCTTATTTTTTAATTTTTCATTTTATATAACAGAGTTCATGAATATTTCCAATTGGTTTGGTACATAGTCTAATGATGAATAAAAGAACCAAGGGGAAAACTTCTACCATACTAAAAAAATTATCAAGTTAGATAAGTTAGCTACTTGATATACAAAGTTAGCTTCATAAAAAGAAAAAACACTTTTTTTCCTACAGTTTTCTATTCCCATTTTTTGTATTGTATGTTGAAAATACTGTCTTTTCTCTTGCAGGTGCTAAAGATAAGTATTTTTATGTAAAATCTCTTTTTGAGTAAAGAATTCTATAGTAACACAATAGTGTTACCTGAATTTATAACCTGGTTAACAGCAATTATTCTCAAAACAGTGATGTACTAGGCAGAAAAGTTTTTACACCACTTGAGTGTTGTTTCTCCTAAAAAGTGCCACCATACAAATGCTGGCACAAACTATGTAATTGCTAAAAAACACAGAAATTTAAAGATTCTGAATGTTATTTGTAATACTGACTGGCTAATTTGGCAGCATATTTGATCATTGTTGACTTGAGATGATTTGTAACATGTCAGTGGAAGCATGTCATAAGCCAAAAGATGAAATTTTTGAACATGAATTTTTTTTAAAACTGATCTCTATTTCATAGCCTATCAGTCACTCATCATGTTTTAGAATGGCAAAATACAACTGTTTCACAGTTTACAGAAAAAACATCACCAGTAATAAATAATGGACTCACCTGCGCTGAGTGAAAGCAGGAACAGGATGCAGGCACATAGAAAGTAGCGTCAAGGAGCAGGTATGAGGCAGGTGACTTCCCACAATCTCCTTCATATATCCCAGGTACCTGAACATAATCACAATTTCAGAATCTGTAAGTCTTCCATATTTCTTAGCATGACATCTACAGTATTTGAGAATTTTTTGCAAACAACCATAAGGTTCGTTTTGATGTAATTAACACATTTTACTAGTAGGAGGATTGCCTGAAAATTTTAGCTAAAGGTTACTAACATGTAAAATCTAAAAAGTACAAATGTAGTAAACTTTCATCTGATCAACCCTTGCATCCTGCCACAAAGACTGAGTGGTTGCATTAATTAGACATTTCTTAATAAAGTATTTCTTGAGTTTTTATGAGATGCTTCCCTTAGCAAACTGTGAAGGTGTCGTCCTAACATGATTGTGCTTTGGCACACTTCTCGATTGTAGTTACTCAGTTCTTGGATGATTGGCATCTAAACTGCTCGATTGACCGTGGCACACCCATGTGTTAAACATCAAAGTCTCTTGACATGACACCCTTAAATGACAAGTAACTTGGATTTCTATCCAAGTGAGGTTAGAAAAAATGATAAATGAGCACTAAGGAGTCTACTCTCTTGAAGATCATTGTTTTTCTTGGCCTGCAACCTTAGAGTCCCTCTTTCTTTAACGTTTGCTGAAGTGTAGATTTCAAATTTTCTATACAGTTGCATAAATTATTTAGGATTGTATTTGTTGAAGTTCTCATGTTACTATGAGCTTGATGTACAACTTTTCTGGTCAGTCTTGGAGTAATCAGTTATTTCTTTCTTGGCTCTTCACAACTTTCAAGCTGAGGCTTCTTTACTTCTTTACAATGCTTAGAACTGTTGATGCTGGTACAGTGAATTGTTTGGATACTTTTCTGTAGCCCTTAACACCCTGGTATACATAAATAATTATTGATATAGATTAAGGATTACAAATTATAATTCGAGACTTAAAACCGAGGCAGAACTTTTGGGGTTTCAACATTTTGGCTTGATCAGAACTAAATGTTAAATAATACAGTATAAGGTTGCTACTTTTCTTAGAAGATAAGTTGAAATTTTTAGAGTAAGAGACACTATCCCCTAACAGCATTAACAAATAAAATCAACATAATATAGAAGTTACTTAACACATTGACTGCAATGCGACCCTTCAGTGGGTCATTTGGCCCCTAGGAAAACAGCATCATTGCAACCAATGTGTTGATACTGAAAGAATGATTTAAAGGTTTATTGTAAACCTTTTTATCATCATTTTTCAATTTCTGTAAGCATTTCATAAAAAAATTTTGAAACTCTTTAATCATGTTTACTTTACAAATACCCTTAAAATTTTTACACCTACGTTGTTATGGTGGCTACATTATTAGCCATATC
>VOMN01135281.1:234-17165 GCA_014899125.1 Orchestia grillus | reverse complement strand
AGGTGACCGTGTGGGTATGGTGGTCGTGGCCGAGGTGACCGTGTGGGTGTGGTGGTCGCAGTCTTCTCTTGGACTTGAGCAGGCCATTACTTTAAGGGGATTTTTGCTTTATTTTCATTGAAAATATGTTACTGCTGTAATTGTTCTGGTTGAAATTGTAGTAGTGCCCAGTCCAGGTGCGACTGAAAATGTGGCAGTGCGTGTCCGGCCTCTACGCTCTAGTGCTCTAATTTTATACGAATATCTTTCAAGACTTGCTGGCATCGAACACCTGTGTATTTTCTATATCGACCCCAGACTTTGTGCCCTGGCTTTGCTTCATNGTTTCCCTCTGCCGTCTGATGGTAGTGAGGCAAGGGAGGCGTATCAGGGATAGTTTGTAGAAAGTTTTAACCTTATAATTTGTGACGTATTTCCTCAGCACGGCTGGGAGGTGTTGCCTCCGGTCCTGGTGCTGTCAGCGTCAGGCTTCTGTGGGGTGCAGGCAGTGCTGGCACTGGTGAGCCTGCACGGCGCCCTCGCTGCTGTCACTGTCACCACTGCCAGGAAAGCTATCTCCATACTCCTCTCCTTCCTGCTCTTCACTAAGCCCTTCACCATACAGTGAGTGAAGTGTGTGCTCTTCACCTCGCCCTTCCGTATGCAGTGAGTGCAGTGTGTGCCCCTCTCTGTACTGTGAGTACAGTGTGTGCTCTTCACTAAGCCCTCCACCGTACAGTTGCAAGAGTACTACGGATTTCACTAGAAGAAAAAGTCACAAACCACTCCTCATTCAACTAAATGAGAAATGTTTGCTTCAAATTCACTCTTCACTTCAAAATCTGTACATTTCCTCTTGTGTTGCCGCTGTGAGGCCGTGTGAAGTGTGCAACTTGGGGGCACCGGTGGCGCAGTGGCAGCGCCTTCTATTCGGGAAGTCCCGGGCTCGAGCCTGGGGCTCTGAATGCTCCCCTTGGGGAGTACAGATTATACCCCACATTTCCCTTTGCACCCGGGGAACGATGAAGGTGTGTCAACCGTCACTGCGTCCTGTCATGAATGCTACATAGATCACTGAGACGCTCGTGTGGTGTGTTGTCTGCTTGGATGGTATTGGTCCTTCCTCTCCTCTTCTCTGGTAGGCTGTGTGTGCGGTCCTGCGGAGCGCGTGTGTGGGTGTGTTTGTATGTTTACACGCACGCTGGGTAATTGTGTGTATATGTATTAGTATGTACTTACTATGTTGACACGCACGCTGGGTAATTGTGTGTGTATGTATTTGTATATACTTCCTTACTATGTTGACACGCACATTGGGTACTTATGTGTGTGTGTTTGTATGTTGACACACACATGACAGGTGTGTGTAGGTGTTTGTATGTTAACCCAAACAAGGCAGGTGTTTGCATGTTAACACACACAGGGCAGGTCTATGATGCAGCTTAGCTCAATTTTGCTTTAGTTTGATTTAAAAAATGCACTCTCGTTTATCCAAAAAAGTTCCTTTTGTTCAATTACTTGTGACTCTCCAACTAATGGCCGCAGAAACTTCTGTGGGGTCTCATTTTCACCGCCATTCCATTTACTTTCATCAGTTTAAACCATTTTGCATTTATTGGAATAGTTCACGATCAGATGAACGGTAAGTGTGAGTCGTTTTTTTTCCATGGTGCGAGGGCAATTCTTAAGACACGATTTATGTTTTGAATTTATCTTAGTAGTAAATGTGTTGCACAAAACAGGAAAAAGGAAGGTAATAGACTTCATAAATAAAAAGTTTTACTTCAACTTCTTAAACAAAAAGAAGGACCTTTGAATGGCGGGGAGAAAATGAAACAATATAGAAGTTTCTACGGCCATTAGTCACGGAGTTATAAGTATTTGAAAAAAGGAAACTTTTTTGTGGCCTATTCTATATTTTTATTTCGCTTTCCATACAGGTACACGTTTTCACGACATCAGGTACACGTTCACGACTTCGTGAACGTTTTTGTGTGTCCGTGCAGTCATAGGAAGTCATAAATTTTGTGTGTCCGTGCAGTCATAAAAAGTCCTAAATTTTGTGTGTCTGTGCAGTCATTGGAAGTTGTGAATTTTGTGTATCCGTGCAGTCATTGGAAGTCGTAAATTTTGTGTGACCGTGCAATCATTGGAAGTCGTAAATTTTGTTCAGCTATACCAAGTAACCGCTGAGATTCCTGAATTTTAAGCCGACCTTATTTGTTCGAGATGTACTAGTGCACTCAGGATTGATCAGTTTGTGCCGAGAGAGGTCGGCAAGGACAAGTAAACTCGTGTCAAGTTTTTTTTCACAGCCAAGCATCTGACGAATTTACTCGTACAGAGTTGAAACATTCGAGACGCGTGAAAATGAAATAACTCATCCTCATCAGGAAAGGTGTTAAAATTGCGCGTTGGTCCACCATACATCATGCGTTGGCTCTCAGAGCTCTGTGGCGTACTGGTAGCACGTTCCGCTCACGACTGCGAAGTGAGGATTCGATTACTCCCTGAGCAAACGGATTTTCACGTAACCACGGATTGCTTCTTTTAGATAAGGAGGCTTGAACCTCACATCACCCACACGGCAGCAGTTATAAGGCATTGAAAACTCGATGCTTTACTGTATGTCTTTTGTGTTGGACTCCATAGTTTCTCTGCACTTTCTATAATCGTGCACACTAAATGGGTTGAGAGGGGTGTGGTAGAATAACCTCCTTGTCGTGGGAACAGCGGAATTTATACGTATTTTTAAAACTTGTTATGAGCTGAGGATGATTATCCTGCTCGTTGGACCTTTTCATATTGGTAGTTAACAAATGATGAATAGTATTCAGTTCTTCAATTATTTTTATATTTTGTTTTCTAACTTGATTCATTTTGGTGCAGGTATGTGTGGGGAGGCAGTTTAGTCGTTCTTGGGATATACCTCAACTTGCTGGCCAAGCAAAAACACCGACTCGTTATATTGCTGAACAACTGGTACGCGAGAACAGTTGCGTCCATCTTGCGCCAGGTACAGCGCTGCACTGACACCTTGCTGGCCAATAAGCAGCGAGGGCCTGTCGTATTCTTGCTACGCACGTGGTCCAACTTGTCGACAACGTGTCGCAGATGCGCCAGAGTTAAGCCGCCTCACCAGTTCAGGTTCGACGTTTAATCCGTGTGTGTTGAACTTAAGTATTAAGATGACGGTCCGGTAGTGATGCTTTTATGTATGTATCTCTGTTATTGACATGAGGAAAGATTTTACCTGTTGTCTTATTTTAGATGATTTTTTACGGTGCGATGTGTGTAATGTTAAAAGTTTAGTGACCATCGCTCAATTTCAGGTCAATATTGTGTAAGCGTTCGTTTATTATGGGGAAACCATTACGGTAGTTGGGATGAAATTGTTTGCATGCTTTTGTTTGATACCATCGTTACTGTTTATACTACTTGGGGTATTGACCTATGCTACGCTATTGAAAAAAAGTAATCTCTTGGTACCTTTCGTGTTTCAACATTCGAACTCGCTTGAGTAGGGGGCCTTGTGCTGTAGTTGCACTAGCGTTAGCCAAATGGGGCGATGTCTTGGTCGGTGTTATATTATCTAAAAATACTTACTGCACGTTCAGTGCAAGTCGTGTTTCCATTGCCCAACTTGAAAACTTTGAGATAAATGAACTAAAACCCTGGTGAATTAGATTATTTCATGGTAATGATCATCCGGCTGTGACTTCGTTTCTCTTGTCAACGAAGCATGGTAGAGGGCCGTGATTCATGAATCCTCAACTTGTGCATCTCATAAATCTACTGATTTGTGCACTACTTCACTTCCTTCACGAAAGTCCCAAGTCGCACAAAGTTTTAAAATCATGATTGTTTCGTGCCTCTCACATTTGCTGTTGTCGAATTAAGATGCGTTAATTACTGAACACTTTAAGAAACGAGAGGTCCTTCGAGGTGAGGAAGTAACATTTGAAGTCAGTCTGGATGCCGTGTGTAGAAGTGTTTCGGCCGGCAGCACTGAGCAGGAGGCGTCCGTCCCCTTTGTACAAGCTGTGGCAGAATGATGGACATTTTTGTCAGTTTGATGACGCTCAAACTAAATAAAGAAAGAACGGACAAAGGATTTTGAGCCTCAATATGCAGGCATATAGAAGGTATTTCTGCTCAATTTCGCTTTAGTTTGGCTTGAAATATGTACTTAGGTCCTTTCTTCATTTAGTTTCGCTTTCCAAGACCTAACGAGAGCGTCAGGTCAAGTCGCCCCTCCCCACACTTACTCCTTTCTTGAATGTTGTTCTCGTCTTCCGCTTACTTCCCGTGCGAGTTTGATGGGCTGTGTTTCACAGTAGTTGCGTATGGCGATTAGGTACCTTAGCTGGTTATATTAATCAATTTCTTTTAAAACCTCTTTTGTTGCGTGATTTGTAGTTATAATATTATGATAATTCTGATGTAATAATAACAGAAGGGCTATTATGATTCTAGGAAATTGTAACACTGCGCATTTGCCCATCGTTAAACTGCTCCTATCACATTGCAATGACTCGTTCACTGCCGATACAGTCTATGGTTGACGACGTGTTAACACACGTGGCCAACAGTCTATGGTTGACGACGTGTTAACACTTACGTGGCCAACAGTCCATGGTTGACGACGTGTTAACACTTACGAAGCCATTGAATCCTACAAGAGCCACAGCTACGTTTTCAATCACACAGCGTAGCTTGAATACCAGTTTCGTACTCCGCTTCTTGAGAAGCGGGGCACTCTGATACCCAGCTCGCTCGCTCAGTGTTGGAGACTCTTTAACCTGTTAATGGGTATTGACATCATATGATGTCCGCGTGGTTGTTGCATTCACACGGTCGCTGTCGATTACACATATAGTGTGAATGCAACATCGGCCTCCTGGGCGGTGACCGTTAACAGGTTAATAGGGCTGGTGCCTCTTGAGTAGTTTTGCTCAACTCTTGGTCTCTGAAGTAGTGGAAGGTGACGAGATTGTAAACGCAGCTCTTGCTCATTTTGGAAGGGTTTGTCAGTTGTCCCCAGAAGCAATGAGGAAATGACAAGTAGGGAGTGAGGGGTGGGTATTCAATTCATATTAAACAACTTTCACTTTATGTTGAAGAAAAAATAACACTCGATTTTCACAGTTAAGACATTGGGTCTTGTAGCGAGTGTATTAAAGTAATCCCTCGGGTATCGCAGAAACTCCCCTTCGCAATAAATTCTACGCCATGTCTCAATACACATAGAAACATTTCGTGACATCTTTAGTATACCGCTGTGTCACAACAAAACTCGACCCGTCATACTTCTGGAGTAGACCAGAGGTCGTAACTTTTTTGTTGTAGAAAGAACAATGAAAGTCCAATATTGTCAATTGTATTTCTGCTAGAGCCATGCAATATTTTTCCCTACACGGAATGCATTGCCATCGGAAAAAGGATAAGGTTCATTGAGACTAAAGTAAATGTATTATTTTCTTTGGCTTTTGATACTTGATAAGAAATAGAGATGAATCATTCGAGGCTCAAATAGTAGTTGAAATAATGATCCAAGAGGTTGTAGGTGGTCTGGTATGTACGGAAACAGGGTTTCACTTCTATGTGGAATGATGCTTGTAGGGATGTTAGCTATTAGTTTTTTAAGGGGTGCAAGTTATTGCAATGTTTCTCTAAGCGTTATTTATTTTAATGTAAGGAATTCTTTAGGAAGTTGATGATAGGCTATACAGAGTAGAACACTCGAAAATAATTAAGTTTTAACCCTTAAAACCTTAGCTTCTTCTTTTGGAAAAATATCTTGATTCTTGGTTGAAAACGTCCATCGTCGAAATATCCAAACTAAATCACCATCTATTTCTCTTCTTTGAAAGTTTAATTGATGTGATTAGTCGCTGACCTACCCGAATGCTGTCATATTTTGAATTGTTCTTATTTCCTGATTCATTTATTTTGTCGTCCTCTTCACCATGTCAACTCTTGCAATTTCTTGAATGTTTAACTATTGTTTTTTCATCGCTTCTACTGAGTAAACTGTTGTGATTTTTCGGTCCCGTTTATCTGTTGATTTGTTGTAGCGTCTACTGAGCTAATTGTTGTATCTTGAATACATATGTTTTTTTTCGTGGTTTCTACTTAGTTAACTAATGTGATTTTCTGATTCTGTTCATCTGTTGGTTGGTCGATCGTGCTGTGTTGGAGAGGCAGAGTAGAAAGTTTGGCGGAAAGGGACTTTAAATACAGTAAAGGACAAGTACATTCGCTATAAATGCAAGGGAGTTTACTCGCCCGGTCCAACTTTTTCTCCGGAAAATGGACATTGCTCGACAAAAGTTTACTCCTGTTACGTGGTACATTACTACTTTCCTTCATTTTACAGGCTCTAATTAGAGGACACTTCTCTAAGTCTCTCTTAACAAAGTTATAAACATGCCTAGAGGTCTCACAAGACTGACTAGACCGCTTTTCTAAGTCGGTATGGCGTCACACCCTCCCCCTCTACACCTAGCACCGTAGCACCTCATAGCTCGATCACTTATTTTAACTTGACTGGTTATTTCCTCAGTCTGCTTACCGACAAGCTTGAGAGTGATAATCTATGCGTGGGCTCTATGGTGTAGTGGTTAGCGTGATGGCCTCACAGCCGAAAGGACAAGGGTTCGAGCCTCGGCTCAGGTGAGGCTTTTCACGTGACTGTGAAATACTTCCCTTGGAAAAGGAAGTTTAAACCACACATCCCTCGCATCCCCCCCCACACCAGTGGTTGTGAGGCATTTAAAACCCAACGGTAAAACGTCTTGGAATTATTAAAGGTTCTATGTAATAGGTTCAAACGATAAGTACCTCGCTTTCCCCATATAAGGCCGCACACACTCCCAAAGTATGTAAAATAGTCATGAAATAGCATCGGGCTAGAGGATAAAAAGCACACACGTCTCGCAGCTCGGCAAAAACGGCACTGAGTTCATGCTTGGCTGGCGAAGTTGGCAACTGTGGGATGAATTGACGTCATGCAGCCGGCGCAATGTTTTGACTAAATTAAATCACCCTTCTCCATACTATTCTTTTTTTAGACACAAGTGTAGTCCACCCCCCCGCTCACCCAGAGTAAACTTTTGTTGAGAAGTGTATCATAATCTAGAATTTTGGCCTCTGAAGTATTTTCATTATTTTATGAACTTATCGATGGGCCGGCTTAAAAATTACCCTGTGGCTGCCCTCCCTCGATTCAGGGGGCGTTCGAGTTTTCATGAGGGACTTGACACTTCACTGGACTAAGAGTTATTTTTTCGCTGTTTCCGAGTGGTTTGTATTCGAGGTCGCTTCCAAATTCCAAAACGTTTATTTCTGTTAATTATCCACATTTGACGATAATTGGCTTTTAAATGCAGTAGTCGATTGTCGGTACGAGCTACATAGCTGCGCCATTTTTTTAAATTGACTTTTGACTCTACTCGCTTATGAATAACCATGCTTAGCGTACGTGAACAAGCAACTCTACAATTTTGCTGTTAGTTGATTCCCAGTATATCTCATCTCACGAGCTAGGCTTTTATTTTTTACAATTACTGTATTCTTATACATTTGGTGGTGTACTAGTTGTGGTGGTACCTATTTGTGATGGTGATGGCAGTAGTGCTGGTTGAGGTGGTGATGGTGGTGTTAGTGATCCTGTTCTGAGCTGAGATAATGGCGGTTGTGGTGATGCATTGTATGAGTGTATCTGCGAGTTATTTTTTGCCATTTTCTGTTTAGTACATTATGTCCATTCATCACATTGAAGTTATCATACACCACCCTTCGTCACACAAATTATTGCAGTTGTCATACACCACCCTTCATCACACAAGTTATTGCAGTTGTCATACACCACCCATCACACAAGTTATTGCAGTTGTCATACACTACCTTCAATAATAGTTAAGAGCATTATGCTTTTCTGCAACTCAATGTTCTGCCGTCTGTAGCACTGAGACTCGATGCTGAGTAGCAGAAGATGCCCTGTATTGGGTAGGTGGTATTGGCTGTGTGACCTCTAGTCATTATGTTAGTCATGAAAGAGTATTTATAACCTTTGTTGGCTTAGACTACCTCACTTCACAAACATTATATCTTCAAATCTTAGTTGTATGACGACACCGGTCATGAGAATTTTTGTACTGTGTTGCGTGAGAACAAGATGAATTTAATCTTTTCTATGTCCTATTTCCCCTCTAAGAGCCTTAGGGTATCTGTGCCACTAGCTTCCCTAAGGAGCCTGAGGGTATCTGCACCCCTAACTTCCCTAAGGAGCCTGAGGATATTTGTACCACTAGCTTCCCACTGGTGTATGAGGGTAGCTGTACCACTAGCTTCCCACTGGTGTATGAGGGTGGCTGTACCACTAGCTTCCCTCCAGAGTATGGGCATATTCATATCTTGTCGGCCCACCTTTTGAGTTTCTCTCAAGATCTCTCAGCATTTTACTTTGACTTCAGTAATGACACCCTCCCTGTTTTTGGCAGCATTCCTGAAATGGTACTCTAAAACTATTACCGTGAAGCTAATACACATCACATGTTTTTCCTTATAGATGAGTGTAGAGTTTGTTGAATGATGTCTTAGCTAAGTTCTTGTCTTAACTGGGACAGTGCAACTGCTGAGGAGGTGGAAGTGCTGTGACAAATCTGCCGTCACCACACAGCACCTGTAATGTTGCGGGCTATCACACAGTACCCGTAATGTTGCGGGCCACCACACAGTACCCGTAATGTTGCGGGCCACCACACAGCACCCGTAATGTTGCGGGCCACCACACAGCACCCGTAATGTTGCGACCACGTCCATGAAGTCCCCAGCTCCAGTATGTCGTTTGTTCTCCAAAAGATCATAATTTGTGTTCAAAGCGTTCAGTGCGCAATAAATGAATGGTACGTTGCTTGATGTGTTTGGAACCTATATATTAATCACCATTGCTGGTTCCACTGCTGGTTTCATTGCTGCTATCTTGTAATTGCTTAGCTCTTCCATCCTCGCATTGTTTTATTTGAGACAGCGCTTAGTCTGCAGTTTTTTGTGCTCGAAATTCTGCAGTTCCTTTTTTTATTTTTCATCATTTCTTATTGTAGTGTTATGTTTCATTTACATTTTACTTTACATACTTTTCATTAAATTAAACGTTTTATGCTTCCTAAATGTCATATAAATTTCTGTGTGCACTCGTACCTTGGGAGGCTTGGCCCATTTTAAGGGGTGTTTTTTCTAATATTTTCTCCACATATTCTTGGTGTGGGATTGAGAATGCATAGTATACTGACATTTATCAATTTATAATTTTCTTCTACTTATTACAATTTTAAGTTGCATGGAGTTGAAGCTCCTACACCGTGTGTTATAAGAGTTGTGTTCGGGTGACCCGTCAGCGTGCAGCTGTTGCTGGTGTCGGGCTTCGAGGTTGTTAAACGGCGAGCTCTTCTTGGAGTGTGTGGCGACTGCCTCTGGTGTGGGCTGTATGGGGGACTTGATGGCCCAATGACTTGACACTCTGCGTGTGTTTTGACTTGACATTCCGTGTGTGTTTTGACTCGACACTCCGTGTGTGTTTTGACTCGACATTCCGTGTGGGTTTTGACTCGACATTCCGTGTGGGTTTTGACTCGACATTCCGTGTGTGTTTTGACTTGGCATTCCTTGTGGGTTTTGACTTGACACTCCGTGTGTGTTTTGCTTGACACTCTGTGTGTGTCTTGACTTGACACGCCCTGTGTGTTTTGACTTGACACGCCCTGTGTGTTTTGACTTGACACGCTCTGTGTGTTTTGACTTGACATGCCATGGGGGTTTTGACTTGCCTCACCGTATGTATCATGAGTTGACGACCAAGATGTGCAATGACTTTATAATTCAGATATATACTAATTATTGAATTGATAATCCATGTGTATGCTGACTTGACTGCCCAGAATGACTTGACTGCCGAGATGTGCAATGACTTGACTACCCAGATGTGAAATGACTTGACTGCCCAGATGTGCAATGACTAGACTGCCCAGATGTGCAATGACTAGACTGCCCAGAAGTGCAATGGCTAGACTGCCCAGAAGTGCAATGGCTAGACTGCCCAGAAGTGCAATGGCTAGACTGCCCAGAAGTGCAATGGCTAGACTGCCCAGAAGTGCAATGGCTAGACTGCCCAGAAGTGCAATGGCTAGACTGCCCAGAAGTGCAATGGCTAGACTGCCCAGAAGTGCAATGGCTAGACTGCCCAGAAGTGCAATGGCTAGACTGCCCAGAAGTGCAATGGCTAGACTGCCCAGAAGTGCAATGGCTAGACTGCCCAGAAGTGCAATGGCTAGACTGCCCAGAAGTGCAATGGCTAGACTGCCCAGAAGTGCAATGGCTAGACTGCCCAGAAGTGCAATGGCTAGACTGCCCAGAAGTGCAATGACTTGACTGTCCAGATGTGCAATATCTAGACTGCCCAGAAGTGCAATGACTTGACTGTTCAGATGTGCAATGACTTGACTGTTCAGATGTGCAATGACTAGACTGCCCAGAAGTGCAATGACTTGACTGCTCAGATGTGCAATGACTTGACTGGATAATGACTTGATATCTCAAGTATGTAATGATTTACACCTCTTTCTTATCAATATTTAACAACTCCTCTGTTTCTAATGACTTGACGCACTTCAGCAGTTCATCAGACGATTTGACATTCCTAGTCTGTAAAGAAAGACAGTCGACGGTAGAAATCTATTACTACATAGAAATTCCGTTCACTACAACTTCTACTACTACTACTACTTGGTAGTAGAAAATTAATTATATTATGTAACAAAATTTCACATGTGTCTCGTATCAGGGCTAGATCCGTAATTAAATATTTCTTTGTAATTGAACTGAATGAAGAAAAGAATCATCTTGACGCTCGAACTTTGCTTTTGTGGTTCGGTCAAGGATATTTCAAATTGTCTGTCTATTAGAGTGCTGTTATAAATGTATTACATGAACAGATGTTTCAAAATCAGAGTCTCATAGAAAAACTGTTATTTTCTACTGTTTTGCTGTTTTGCAGTAAAGGAGTTTGGCATAACACTTGGTAGCCAAGAGCGAAAATTATGTTACATTGTGTATATATTTTTTTTTTTTGCTGAAAAGAAGCTCCTCAGACAAAGCATGAGTCACTTGTTGTTTTTCGAGATCCATTGTGTTGTTCTTCAAGCTCTTTCTGAGAATGAAAATTGTTGGGTGCTTTGGGCTAGAACTGTGGGCACGACACTCATTCAGGTTATGTCAGACATTTAGATTGGCCAGCTAAGTCTTCTCACTTGAGCCCATTAGAAAATTTGTGATTCCACGTAGAAACACAAGTTAAATGTTAAAAAGATTATCCGCATATTGTGGCCGTACTACGAGATCAGTTGACACAAGAGTGTTTTAAAATCGGCCAGGTGTACATTAGGACTCTTGTATAACGCGATGCTGCTCAGAATTGACACCATTCTTCATGCTTGTTGAAGTCGTACCCCATGTTATTAGCAGGTGACTAATTTTTTGTCCGGGATGCTTAATTGTTGCGGACAGGATAGTATTTGCTAATGAGAGAACAACAGGCGATGACAGAACTCTAATTAGTAGAGGTAAACTTCTGCTTAATGGAGATATGGTAGTAATTCGTGTGGCAGAACTGTAATTATTGCAGTAGACTTGAACTGAGGAATGCAAAATTATAAGGAATTAATACAGAATTGTAAATATAAAAGATTGTTCAAAATTGCATATATTAGTATCAGAATTGTAATTATTATACAGAATTGTAATTGGTGGTGGTTGAATTGTAATGAATGGGAAGAGCAGATGATAATCAATAAACTCTGAATCATAATTAATGGGGATAGAATTGTGGGTAATAAACTTATAATTAATTGCTTTAAAATCGTGATTAACGAAAGCATCTGCTATTAACAGAGCCTGTATTGTACTTATAAAGATAGAATTTTAATTAAATCGGGGGCAGACTTATAATTAACAGATTCAGAATCGTAATTTAATGGAAATAGAGTTGTAACTCATAAAGACTATGTTGTAATTAATGATAGCAAATTAATAATAATGAATTCAGGATCACAATTAATAGAAATCGAATTGTACTTAATAGAGACATAATATTACCATGACTCTTAAATTGTAATGAAGGTGTCAGAATTGTAATGAATATGGCAGAATTGCAATGAGAGGGAGCTGACATGTGATAGTGGTGTGTCAACATGTAGATTTGTAAATTGGGGTGGCAGAATTGTAATGGTGTCAGAATGGCAAATGGTAGTGACAGAATTGTAAATTGGGGTGGCACAATTGTAATGGTGCCAGAATGGCAAATGGTAGTGGCAGAATTATAAATTGAGGTAGCAGATTGTAAATTGAGGTTGCAGAATCGTAAATTGAAGTAGCAGAATCGTAAATTGAAGTAGCAGAATTGTAAATTGAAGTAGCAGAATTGTAAATTGATGGGGCCGAATTGTAATGGGGGTGGTAGAATTGTACGTAAATGGTGGTGGCAGAATTGTAACCAACGGAGATACTATTGTAGGTGGCAGAAGCTGAGTAGTCCTCGTTCACGCCCAGGGAGAGCTGAGTGTCTCATTTGTGTGCGCCGTGTCGGTTCACGACGCTAGTTCTCGCTTATTTAGTTTTGTTCTTACCTCATAACCGTGCAAGCTATTCCCATTGAAAACCACGGAGAATTTTTTGTCCCGTTTCACATGAATCTTATGTTTAATTTTTTTGTTGAGGTTTAAGTGTGCCTCTTCAGTCTGTGAGAAGAGTAAGTTCATTATTTCCGCTGCTTTGAATGTTAAAGTGTATTCACGAGAATTTTACGCTCGCGCACCGCTTAGTTTTGATGGATATTACTTCATGAATCACGACTCCGCCAAAAATAACTGTTGAACTTTCACGTGAATATCAGTATTGAGGTCCCTTCGTGGGACATAGGATAGGCCAATGGCAATAGGGTTAGGGTAGTTAGGCTTGTTTGTCCTATGTTATGGGCACTGGCGACCCTAGTGAAGTACTATTAGGTGCTTCTATTTCTAAGTCCCTTCGGGACTTCTATTTTTCTTGCCCATTTTGCTTCTTTCAATTTTCATACATTTTTCGCTATCTTTTCTTTGTCTTTTCTTCCTCTTTATTCTTAACTTGCTGTTTTTATATACTGAGTGTCTTGTGTGGGGAACATACTTTGTTCATAGATTCCCCGTTCTCTATAGTTCATACTAAATGACCCTTTCTTTTCTCTCTCTGGGTCACATTTCATGCAAGTAGGGAGCTTTAAACTTACTAATGATCAATCATTCACTGTTGAGCTGCTTATAGACTCTACCCTGTCGAATATAGTCGCTAGCTTGTAAATGCCGGAACCTGTCAGAATATCGGCCATTATGCACGGGTAAATATTAATGTCGCACTCATGTGAGTATCATCATGTGTATATCTCGGAGCGTCTCCCTTAATGTGCATGGCCAAAGCCTGCTTACGTGTGGTAATCTCTTAATTAAAAGAACTTCCTTCCCCCCTCACCTCATGTTCTGCTAAGGCTCCCCTGGGTGTATCCCTAAGAGAGGGAAAAAGATTATTCCTTTAAGGACGAGCTTAATTGGTAATTGAACGAATTATGGCGCGAACAGTCGTTCGTATTCTAAGCACTTGTATGCATGTTCGCCATGGTTTCAAACGAAGCAGTTTTGGTTCTAGTCTCGATTAAAAATAGCAATGGTCTTTAGAGGGTTGGACCCGCGTTCTCCGCTGCGCTCGCGCGTACAACTGGGGACCGGCTAGGCTGGGAGTAGCCGTCATCCCGATCTTTATATTCATTTGTAAGCCACTGAAAATCATTCCGTTGTGATCGCAACTCGACTGGAGTAAAGTTCTCTGTCTTGCTTTGCGAGCCGTGGGTCGTTCAATGGAGTCACACTCGCGACAACGGTCAATGTTGGATGGGTGTAATTGTTAAGTAGGACTCTGATGTCGTGAAATATCTGCACCGTAGACTTAAGTTTTAGCTTAATTTGCATTGTTAGTTTTAGATCCCCGCTGTGTTATTGTTGTTTTATAAATATTTAATATTTACGGTAGTTTTATTTCAATTCCTCGTGTGGAAAACGTCGAAGGCTTCTGGAAACCTCCGTCACGGAAAACGCTTTTTGGTCCAAGTTCCAGTCTGGACCTGAGGTTTTGGTGGTATTTAATTTTTTGCCCTTTTAGAATTTCTTGCATGCTGAGTTTCATGTAACTGATCCTGAATCTGATCCACTTTTTAACGAAACAGCTACTACCTCTGTCGAATCTTTGATCTACTAAATGTTTTTGGTCTCAGTAATGGTCGACTAAGTATTCTGTATGGATTTTAGGGATTTGAAACAGTACTTTTTTTAACGTGTTTGGTGTAGCTCCTTGCATCGTAACTATCGCCTCGCCAGTAGCCGCTGGGTTCTCATCGAGAAGAAACATTTTGCTTGTATTTACTAATTAATTCAATAATTATACGCTTTTCAACTTTCCATTTTGATTAAACGTTTCGAGTTCTGGAGTTGAATTTTTTGAATTCCACGAGATGAACGTTTTTGAACGACACTGAACTTTCGAGGTATCTTGATTTCAGAACTTGAATCATTTTCGAAATTCATTAGTATTATTGCACTACTAACAGACTTTTATCATTTTTACGTATTTGTTGATGTGCTGACATACTTTAGCAATTCTAATAAACATATTTTTTAAATTCCAATGTACTTCTGCCTTTCTAATACATTTATTGCAGTTCCAATATACTTGTGCTGTTATGTATTTTTGCAGTTATGTTATACCTCTTCCAAAATCTCGACTCATGTTTTTTACTTACACATTAGTTATCGTAATCTAATGGAAATGAGTAAATAGTGTTCCATTTCCCACGATTATTAGTATAGAGTCACTGTTTCTAATGGAAATTAGTTAATAGTCACCATTTCTGAGGAAAATTTGTGAATAGGATCGTCATTTCTTATGAAAATGAGTAAATGGGCTCACCATTTCTAATGAAAATGAATAAATAGGATCACCATTTCTAATGAAAATGTGTAAATGATCACTATTTCTACCCCAGTCTGAGGAAAATATGTACGTGGTTGCCGGTTGAAGATGCCAAGAACATGCAGTGTAGAACTGCGACTTCAACAATTTGAATTCGTAAGTTTTGGCCGTCATTTCGTGCTTGTTGAACTATTGTGATCATCAGGAGGTTTGCAGCATAGTAGTTGAAACTAATACTGGAACGTCCTCTCGACAACATGGCAGGGGTAAACCAGAGAGAACTGTTGCTTCAGCTACGGGAAGGATCTGGATCCCGTTTCTGAAACATAAAAAAAAAACTTTATTAATTCCAATACGTTTTACCGTTGGGTTTTAAATGNCCGCATTCACGTGAAAATGCCTCCCTGAGCCGAGTATCGAACCTAGCTCCTTTAGGTGAGAGACCACCACGCTACCCCTATGCTGCAGAGCCCACACCTTAATAAAGAACCTTTATTAATTCCAACACGTTTTACTGTTGGGTTTCCAATGCCTTAAAAACTACTAGCGTGGTGAGGGATGTGAGGAATGTGTGGTTTCCGAGGGAAGTACTCCCTGGTGACGTGAAGTACCTTGCCTGAGCCGGGATCGAACCCTGAACGTCCCGACTGCAAGGCTATCACGCCGAACGAAGAGGCTGAACCGTTTTGGTGTTGGGCGTCTCAGATTTATGGTTGTTTGTCCCTTGCTTAATTTACTCAAATGCTGCAATTGCAGTAATAAAGATGAGCTGAAACTGTCAACTGGAGTCAGCAACTAGTGTGGTTCAGGGAGACGGGACTTGTCATCTTTGGCTCGTGCTGTTCGAAGCTTGGTGGGAACCTGGAGTGTGCGGGCCCGGGGTTATGTTGGGTGCTGCCAGAAAATTTTATTGAGAGGTAGTATTTTATTCTCTGTTTTACTTGTCGTACGGTTGTCCACTTTGCAACGTGTAAAGTTTTGGAAAATGAAGTAGAAAATGGCGCTGGGTTGTCATAAGATCTTAAAGACGCCTAAATTTAAAAATCATGCCTTAATTGATTTAAGCCTCGATAAATGTAGACACTAATTGAACCATGCCTTAATTGAACCATGCCTTAATTGAACATTGCCTTAATTGACCCTTGCCTTAATTGATCCTTGCCTTAATTGACCCTTGCCTTAATTGAATCGTGTCCGAATTGATTTGATCGTTAATTAATCTGTGCCTTAATTGCATGGCTTAATCGAACCTTGCCTTAATTAATTGGTGCCCTAATTGTTCAGTATCTTAGTTGAACCATATCTCATTTAATCCATACTCTAATTGAACTGTTCTTCAATTGAACTCTGCTTTATGAACTTTTCGAGTGTTTTGCATTAATTGAACCATGTGAACGGTTAACTTTGAATTTAATAATTTATACCTTTATTAAACAATGCAATAGTATAATTTTGCTGTAGTTGAGCTATGCTTTAATTGGAAAATATCCTATCCTTAACTATCACTATCATCTGATTTGGTCTAGACCTTTCCAGATGTATGCTCCATGGCGTACTGGCAGCATGATGGCCTTGCAACCGGGAGGACCAGGGTTCGAATCTGAGCCATGGCGAGGGATTTCCCGCAACCAGGGAGCACTTCCCTTGCAAAAGGAAGCTTAAACCACACATTCCTCACATCCCTTACAACGCCAGTAGTTGTAAGGCATTGAAAACCCAGCGGTAAAACGTGTTGGAATCAATAAAGGTTATTTTTATATTGATCTATGTCTTCATTGATCTATGCCCTAATTGACCCATGCCCTAATTGACCTATGCCCTAATTGATCTATGCCCTAATTGATCTATGTCCTAATTGATCTATGCCCTAATTGATCTATGCCCTAATTGATCTATGCCCT
>VOMN01135278.1:0-33687 GCA_014899125.1 Orchestia grillus | reverse complement strand
TCAGTATGCAGTGCCTGAGACATTCAGTATGCAGTGCCTGAGCCATTCAGTATGCAGTGCCTGAGACATTCAGTATGCAGTGCCTGAGACATTCTGGATGCTGTGTCAGAGGTGTCCCATAAAAATGAGAGATCAAATCTAGTACAGGCTACTCAGCTACATCTGAAGATATTCTGCATTGTTTCAGAAGTAATCAGCAACTGCACATCTTTTGTAACGTGAATGCCACAATTGATAAACTAGCAACAGTTTGAAGGAAAACGAAATTGATAGTAAATGCATCTGTTATAGTGAAGAGGATTGCATCTTGGAAATTTTGCATGTCCATAAGAAATAATATGTTGTGGTATTTTTGCCCTACCAGAATTCACATTCATATAATGCTTATATATTGCTTTTTATTTAAGTTTAGTAAAGATTCTTTTACGATTCTCTTCTGCATTGTACATAAAAATCTGTTACGTTGATCAGGTAGAAAAGGAAGCACTAGCTCCTCTCCATGATTGCAAGTCTCTCCTCCTGGAGTCGCGGCAAAGCACCCATGTGCTCCTGGAGCAGGGCCGCGCTCTCAGCTCAGGGACAGACCAGGGCCACAGTGTTGCTGACACCAAGAATCCTGTTGTCATCACCAAAGACTCAGTTTACAAGTTTCAGAAGCAAGCAGCTCAGAGAAATTGGTGAGTTCTTCATGGAAACGCCCTCTTGAGTGTGAGTTTCGTGGCAATGTTTCTGCCTGCTGGTGCTGAGAGGGCCTCTTATCACTCGTGGAATGGGGTGTGGATATGGCTGAGGGAGTTCGTTGTTCTGAACTGTGGAGCTGGTGGTGTGGTCTGCACTGCACACCTGGTGGTGTGGTCTGCCCTGCACACCTGGTGGTGTGGTCTACACATGTGTGACAGCTTCATACTCGCTGTGCACCAGACTCGTGCCGTGCTTATTCTGAATGAAATATACTAGAAGTTACATTTTTTCTATAACAATATTTAAAAATAATTCAACTGTGTGATGGTTAGTGTTAATACAAAGCTGAAGAAACGAGCAGTTTTTTATGCACTGACTAATATTTTGGTGGTGCCTGCCCTGCAAGGTAGGCATGGGATGTGCCGGCAATGTGCATGTGTGTACATGCATTACTGTACAAATGTTGCTGCTCTCCAGTGCATTGCATTTCTATATTTCTCTTGAACTGTGCTTTACTTTGATGTTGATTAATACACTATAGGCTCTCTGCTTTCTCCTCTGAATCAGAATCAATTTTTTGGTAGCCCAGTCAGTGGAGCATCACACTTCTAGTCCTTAAATTGTAGCCCAGTCTGTGGCAGTCCATTGCTATTTTTCGTGTGTTTATTTTTATTAACTAAAGATAGGGTTCATCACGCAGCCTGGCCAGGAAGGGGATTACTTCTTGAAGATAATTTATCTTAATATCTGAGTATCAGAAGCAGGTCGCCCTACAGGACTTTGAGGCAGTCTCCAGCATGGTGTGAAAGAGGTCTGTTTTTTTTTCATTCAGTATAAAAATTGCTTGAACAAGGGATGATACAATTTGAATGAGACATCAGAGGTTAAGTCTCCATTTTAGAATATGGGGGCTGCAAGGCCTACTGCATTGGACAACCGTTCTGTTCTGAGGTTGCGCGCCATCTGATCTTGCTCTGATACTATACCTCGAGGAGCAATCCTACAATTACATTCCATCAATAACCAAGCATTAAATATTTATTTCATAATTAAAAGCTGGGAATGAGCGAATTGTGAAATCGGGACAGCACATTCAGCGTTCAGAACAAGACACTCAGTGATTGTGGCATCATCTTTTTTGCCCGGGATCTTTCAGCGCAATCTTTTAGTCTGAAATAGATGCTTGGCTCAGCAGTATGGTAATATAATTACTTTGAATGATGATTCACTTAGTGATAGAATCTGGTTTTTGAACTTTATTGAAGGATGTAATTACTCTTCTGACAGGACATCACACTTCTGCTCATTAAAATGTATCCCAGTCTGCGGGTCATCACACTTCTGCTTACTAAAAACTACTAGGAAACTGTATCTTGTGTATTCTATGTTTGGTCGACTGTTTTTTTTTGTAATCAAGTGAGTGGTGCATCCATTTTACTTTGTATATCCTGTTGTTTTTCTCCTTGTAATTTTGTGCCCTAGTGATGAAAGAAAATAAGGTCCAAGCTAACTTTCCACTTCTTTTGTATAACGAGTAATTCCTAAATTTTGATTTTGATTTCTGTAATTGATAAGTCATACACAAAAACTGCATATATCCTATATCCTTTATCCTTCGCTCCATGATGTCATCTTCCACGCTCAGTACAGAACTGAAAAGTTGTAATTCGCACACCAGCACACAACTGAGTTGCTGTAACTCACAAACCACGTGTCATGCGTACTCGTGTGTGACCCGCCAGTTTACCGAGCGTGCCCGAGCCGCACGCGGTGGCGTCAGTGAGCGTAGAGTTTGCAGGGGCGACACCTGCCGCCGTGACCACGCTGCTGCAGCAGTACGGCCGCGTGTGCTGGGTCGGCCCTGTCCAGATCTCGACTGTGCTTGAGAGACCAGGGGCGCTCATGGTCCACTGGCAGGAGGTGAGATGCGGCTGTCGCTGTTTGGGCCTCAACTGCAAGTGCACGTCGTGATTATCATCTAGTGGTCATGTCGCATTCTTTAGTTATGCGGTATCGTATGCTGTGAGAGAAAGATCAGCATTAAACAGCTTAATCATTAAATCAATAATGGGCCGTTAAAAGGAATAGGTATACCATGTTAGTTCCCCGAGCGTTTGTATATTTGATAGAAATGTTTAGAATGTAACAAAGAGTTCAAATGTAGATGGAATAGCGTTTATGAAACGCTGGAACGAAGCAAACGATTTGTTTCTTGTGTATATTGCAGAGAAACAGGATGCTGAGACCTCCAGGCATTGCTTGATTTAGTTTGATTGGTTATAAGTGCATTCGATTTAAAATAGTTCTTGTTTATGGTAGGACTTTAAGGAACGATTCACAGGAAAGCTTGAGTTGTGCAGCGACTGAATTTGAAAGAGTGTACAGCAGGTGGGAACGTGCTGATGTGAGTGAGAGAGACGGATCCAGGTGGGCAGGAATATGATGTGGAATGAACGTCAAGTTCAATTGGTAGATGTTGGAAAAGTTTAAGCAGTTTAAATTCATTAGCATTTCATGCATCACTTTGAAGTATTTGTACTGCCATGTTCTTGGTATAAGTAACGGTATCGTGTTGTTGCCCAGGTGTCGTCAGAAGATGAGGACGAGGACGACGATGAGCGCGAGTTCGTGCTGCAGTGTAGCGGTGCCAACGAGGACCTCGCGTTTGCGCGGTACCGCACCGTGTACACGGGGCCTGACAGCTGCTTCCTCCTGCAGCAGCTCTGCACAGGCGCCAAGTACTGGCTGCGGGTCGCCCATGTGCTCAATGTGAGCGTCAGGACACGAGCTGTTGTCCATTTTTTGAAGTGCGTGCCGTGCCAGTATGAGTGTGTGTGTGGTGGCTCGTGTCCGTGAAGCGTGTATGCGAGTTAAACTTAAACCGATTTTTGGGAAAGGCTACCCACCCCCGACCAAATGAACTTCCTTTAAAAATTTAGCCTGCTCAAACGTTGAAATTACATACTCGTATCATGTGGCCACTGTTATGCTTACGTCGTTAGAGCAACCTGCTGGACGTCATTATGGCTCACCGCGAAGTATTTCAACAAGTTGGCAGACGCAAAAGTGAAGGAGATTGCTGTAGTAGAGCAGGGTAATCCATGGCGTGCTCTTCGACTCGGGAGTTTTTGCGTACCTTGCTGTTGTGCCGCTGGTAGCGGCGGCATGTCTGTGGGGAGTAAGTGTGAACATTAGCTCTCGCTAGTTCCATGAGGGGTCGTGCCTTCTCTCAAAAGCTAAACTACAATTCCATTTCTAAAATTCACCAAATGATACATGCTTTGTGCTAGCGAAGCTCTTGTACGTTAAATATTCCATGCTATCGTTAATTTTTTTATTGAACACAAAGTATGACACAATGTGTGTTGAGTTTTCAGTATATCGCTTCCAGATTACCGTGAGCGTACAAATTTTTGCAGTCGAGATACATTTCTGTGGTCGATGAAAATTCAAACCTAGCTTTATCTTGTAGATTTTCGTGTTTGTTGAGTTGCACATGTCTTTTTATTCTCAACTGGGTGTAGTTTTATTTTTAACCTTAGAATTAACTTGCGAGGGGGAACCTCCTTTAACGTGTGATATTAATGTTTACAAATATTAAGCCATATGTATGTAATTAGCGGTATGAAATGACGAGCAGAGCTGCTATGCTTGCAGAGGAGGGAAGAGGAGACTTGTATAATCTGTGGCTGTGAAGCTGTCGAGCGAAGCGGCCGCGTCTCTGCTGCTGATGCCGCAACTGACGACGTGCCGAATGGAACTTGGAGCCTGCCCCGCCAGTGCTGCACTGACCTGCCTCACTACCGTGAGTCAGGGGAGGCACCGACCTGCCTCACTACCGTGAGTCTGGGGAGGCCAGTGTACGCCTCGTGGGGGTGCAGAGGTGTGCTGTGGCCCCCCGCCTCAGGGGACAAACGCTAGCCCATATTCAATACGGTTAAATTAGTTAGGTTTGTCTATCCTATACTATCAGGACTGGCATCCCTACGAATATCACGTGATGGACTGGCTAAAACATTCGTGCGATAGCTCCTACAGTAATGCTCCGCTCTCCTACAACCAAAAGTTCGGGAAAAGTCGTCCCCGTGTACTCTGATGCACATTGTGCAAAACAAAATTATTAATTTGAGAAGTGCGCATCGCCGCATGTACCATAGTTCTTCTTTAAAACTAAACGAATCCGCATTTAAACTATTTACGAAAGTAACTTTTATGCCTATCTCTGAAAAGTGACGTTTTATAAATTTTTTGTTTTACGTTTTTTTCTTATATTTTTATATATGGCTTGCCATTCTTATTGCGGATGGTGAGCGAATGCGTAAAACGTTCATCTTATGCTCGCCACTTTTCCGCTAGTAAATGTTTTATTCGATGTTCCTAGTTCCCTTCTTTCTCTTAAAATAAGAACTGTCTCATGGTTGTTCTGACTAGTTAAGTTCTTCTAGATTTGTTAGCTGCGGCAAGAGTTACATTAACGTTTTTCGTAGCGACGTTATGGGTTGTATGATGACGCTGACAAGCCGTGATGAAGTAAGGAGCCCCTGAAGTTTCTTTGGTCGTATTGCGCCACTTCACTTTCTTTCAATGCATTTAGTAGCCCCGAGTGTTGACCAAAGTGTTCTCCGCAACTCATACACAACAGCATCTGTCTGAAACAAAGTAGAATCCGTGAGCACTGTCGTCATGCAGTGAAGTCAAGTCTGGTCTGCTAGAGGACGTGGTGTTCTTCAAATTTGGCTTCAACAATCTACAGTAGATCAGTTGTGGTTGCAATTAATTTTTTTTTTATATATTCTCGCTTGTTTTCTCTCCTCCTCCGCTTGGGAGGCGGGTGTGTCTGTACGCAGCTTGCAGTGGGTGTGTGCCCGTGTCCCGCAGAAGTCACTGAAAAATACACTCCTGGCCAGGGGGGAGTAGGAGTACAACTCCATTTCGTTCATTTGACAGATTCCTGTACAGTGCAAGCGTTTTACATTTTAGAGGTATTTTTTGAAATAATATTGGTTTAGAGAGTACAAACTAGTTCTCCTTGTGTTTTAATGCTGTAGTTTAAATCATTACGTAGTGAAACTGGTAAGAGATTCGGTTTTGTACGATTAGGATATCGCTATGGTTGGCTGATGTCTGTGTTGAGAAATAGAGGACATAGGATACCTCAGGTGAAACTAGAAGCCACATAGTGCCTGAAGTGTAGCATCTTGCTCAGGTTGGAGCGATACGGCTGGGTGGCGAGTGGCTGACGAAGGTCGTCTGGCCACCAAGACGTGCTCCGAGGCTGCCGTCGTCTGCTCTGCTCAACCGCAGGTCGCTCTCGACTGCTCCCTCTCCTTGCTGGTATGGCAGCCACTATTTTATAGAGCTAGCTGGCCCTTCTAAGAGGCGCCCACTATGTAACCTTTATTCAGCTCCTTGGTTTTGGCGCGTACAATCTCATTTCCTGAATTGAACTAAACGCACACAGATCATCGTTGAGTAACTTGCTGTCCAAGTTTAAGGTTTTGATTCAATCTGCAATTGTAGGATAGTCCGTGTCATTCATGCCTTCGTATTGTCTTTTGGCTGATGCATATGAATGATAGCCCACAGGTGTAATGAGCTCGAGTGCTGTCAGGAACAGCTCATGAATTGATTACTAACGAACGCTCAGCATTTTGGCTCTCGCTAGATGACTGTAGTGACCACATGAGGAAAGTGGGAGCGTGTTACACAGGCCGATGCATGTTACTGCATGGCTTTTCTCTCTGTTACGTGATCAATTTTTTTTTGTATCTAAGTCTGTTTCACAATTTGGCCGTTTTTAGAGGAACTTCGTTCTTCCTTGTGGTGGATAAGTTTGCAAACTGCCGCTCTGAGCGTAAGTTCTATTTTCGTTGAAAAATCGAATACAACACGTGTCCTAAACATTGAATGATGTAAAAGTCCTTAGTACTCGATTACGGAATGATGCCAGGTGCTGAAATGTGCTGTGATTTGTAGGATATGTGGGAGTGGCGTAATGCTGTGCATGCATGACTGTGCAGGTGGTGGAGGGCGGTCACGGACATGGAAACGACGGGGTCGCTCTGAGCTGGCGCCCCCTCTCTGCCCCAGACCTCCTCTCAGCACCCGGGTGTCTTTTTCTCAGCGCTACGGGTTGGTTGCACAACTAATACTTGGTTACTAAGTTTTAAGGTTCTTTGTTACTTTGAGTAACTTATTAAGAATCATACATCACTGAAAAAACACCGTTTAATACTTTACTAGCTCATTTACGCGTAACGAATTATTATTTATCATATTTGCTGGTTTACTGACATTTTTCAAGAAATATAGGTGAAATAGTTATTATAAATCCTGGCCCTTTCGCGCTTGTAGGGTGTGAGACGATTCGAATTGTTTGGACAGACCTTTCTATCGTCCGCGAGAATTTCCATGCGCTCGGCCAATCATAGATTTCGTTATTTGGACAAGAGCGTCATCTGTAGACCTCTGTCGTCAAGTACGGCAGTTGTCTTTAGTTCCTCGTGCTGCGGTATTGTAGCTACTCTCCCAACTCTCAGGCACTCTGCAGGAGAGCAGGAATCTGGCCTTATTGGAGCTAAATAAACGATTTACTAGTTTGCTCGCATTCTAACTTCATGACAGCTGTTGGCGCTTGTTCTAGCAATAGCAACTGACATATTTCTATCACACAGCATGCACTCTCCTCCTCTCAGTTCAAACCCCAATCTGCCTCTAATACGAGTAGAAATACTTCTCGGGTCTCTCTTTATCTCAATTTTTTAAGGCACAACAATCAAAGATGAAACGCATGAAAATTCCATTTGTAAAATGTCTATTAACTCGACATAGGAACTTCTAGTCCTTGTACTTCCAGTCACAAGATCTTTAAAAGGTATTAAAATTGCATCACTATGCAACATTAATTGCTGAATTGTTTTCTCAAATTTAATCTCACATTGCTCTTGAGAATTGAAACATGGCTCATGTATACAGACAGCATGACGTTCTTTCAACGTAACACAACAATGTGCTGTGCAAGACTCGTCTCTCCCAACACTTTATCTGTTGTGGTATCGATTCCGGCTTACCATACCATTTATGTATCAAAGGCTTTATGACTAATTGACATAAAATTTTCAGGCAGCGTAATAGTGGACGGTGAGCCGAGACTGATGAAGCTACCCTGCCTCTCGCCCGGTAGCGTTGTGTTCGTGAACGTCGAGCACACCGCCAGTCCCTCTAAGTTGAGAGTACATATGGAGACTGCTGGCAAGCGGGTGAGTTTACAGTATTAGGTATTCAGTCACTTTGAGTTCTGTAATCTAACTGTTATAAAGGATTCCAGTTCCAAGCTTCTCAGGTTATATTAAAACGGCTCGTTTTCCTGTGGGTACGGTCACTTTGTATCATAAGGAACTAGGTACACCTTGTCTTCTCTCCTCACTCTGGGCATCTCTGCACATAGTTTGGTGATTTCAACCTCACCGACGTAGTGGAAGTGAGCGGCTTTCTTTATTCTAGGCATGATGGCCGCTCAACAATTTGTGTTAATTGCTCCATCCCACTCTCAGGTTACGTACGACTGGCCAGTACCTGCTGAGTTCTGTGCGGACCCTCGCCTCTATTTCTGTGCCTGCTTCGCTGGGCCCACCTGGACTTTGCGTGTCTATTAATAAATTATAGTTGCATTTAGGCGATCGTCTGCATTTATGTGCTAGTATCTACAAAATACTGCTTTGAATTAAGAATTTTAGCGAAGGCAGGCTACCGAAGCCCCTTTTCTATCGTTTTTATGCCATCACTCGACTTCAGGGTTCCATTAAGGTTTCCCGGCAAATTTTAAGTCAGTATTAGAACATTCCCCATTTTCCAGATTGACTTTTTTTAAGATAAAACTCAGTGTGTTTGTGTGAGTGTGTCTTATTACTTCTGCAAAGTTGATGTGCCCCATAAGTTAGACTCGAACCAATTCACTAAAATTCAATGCGCTTCAAACTAGTTGTGAAACAATTTTTAAGATTTAGTGCGTTTACCGCGTGCAAGAATTTCTCTTGCATGCCAGTGAAATGCTGCTCTTCTTTGTGACTTCATAAGCTGCCAAATTCTTCAAGCTATTTTTTCCTTCTAATTCATGAGTCTTTTGTGCAGTTTCTAGTTGTTCATGTGTGCATTAACCAAGTTAACTTCATCGTAAGGCCGGCGCGCATTGCTATTCACTAGTCTATAATGAGCAAAAAATCAGGCAGTGTTGTGTTCTCTGTTATTGCTCCACTACATACTGGATGTTATTGATCTCATTTCAGCTCTTCGGCCTTGAAGTTTCCCTTCATGTATTAGCTGAGGGCAGACGTGATAAATAAGTGGCACAATTCCAAACTGCCTTGCGACAAAACATTTTAGCTCATTTTGTATGTGTTTTAACTGGTCAACTAGATGCTAGCCCAGAAGTATAGTAATCCGAACCCTCTCTCCTTAACGTTTTTCTCCTAAATTTAGTTACATTGTATTTAAACATAATCATTAAGTGTTCTATTTATAACATACTTGGGTTCAAATTCTTTATTTAGTGTTGTTCTTTATTTATTTCGTTTCTAAATAAACAGACTTAACTTTGAGAAAGTAAAACATTGTGGAATAAATTTTCAGTAGTTAAACTTTGTGTTACCGAATAGTTAAGATAGATCCGTTTAAAGAGAAATCTCATTAACGCTAAAAGTAGTCAGCGGTTCACGTTGGCAGGGAAGGTATTAATGGCTAATTTTTTGTATCGTAGGAGCAGTACACTTGGGAAGTGCGCTGCATAGGGTCATCCTTCAGCGTATCTTGGAGATTTATACTTGTGGGGGTAGAAGTGTTTTTTGAGCATTTGGGATTATACAAAACGCTCTGACGATATTGGGTCCCACGAATGCCCAGAGATATCCATTAGAAAATGAACGATGCTCGTTGAAATAATCACACAATGGGTTTCATTCTCGTTTCTCTACTCTTGAGAGCGACTGAAGGATCGGCCTCTTGAATTTATTAAAAAGCGTTTGAGTGCAGAATTAACAAATATATTAGGGAAATTTATTGCGAGTTATTAAAAATTTAATGCGCAACTGTTGCTCTGCAAAGCATTTACTCAGTTGTATTGTTACGTGTTTTTGATGGCAAAAATGTATATACTTCCGAGGTCAAATGGTGCGTAGTATTTATTATGTTTCCCGTAACTCTCAAAAAATTGTAGCATACAGAGAAAACATTTCAGAAAATTGAATTAGAAGTTCACAAATGGTCGATTCGGATCGTTTAGATGTGACTGTGGTGTTGATAATTTCGATTGAGTTGTACCTGTGATGCAGTAGAAAATTTGTGTTGCCAAAGCTAAAATCCTCATGGGCATAGGATAGGCAATGGATCAGGTTTTTGTCTCATATGCTAGGGTGACTACCCCAGGAGGCTTTGTTAGGTTGTCTCAGCTATAGATAGTCTTTCAGAACTTGTACTTTTCGTGCTCACTTTTTTCTTTAAATTTCCGCCCCTAAATCGCCATCTCTTTTTTCCCTTCCCTTCCTCTTTATTCTTAACTTGCTGTTTCTTTGCACTGGGGATGTTGTTTGAAAACGTACCTTGTGCATAGATTTTAAGTTTTCTATAGACCGTACTAAATGACTACTTCTTTTCGTTTTCTTTCGATCTCTCGAGTAACCTTTTCACCATTTTTCATATTCCAGAAGCGTCGTCGATGCCATAAAAAATTAGGAGTAACCACTCCGTAGTCATTGAAATTACAGCTGTTCTTATACGATTTGTACTCGTATCAAAGCCGGTGAAAATCTGATGGGTAAATGAACATAGTCCTGAAATCTTTCCCCCGTTTTGTGCGACATTCTTTAATAACTAGAGACCCTGGCCACAATACCTGCGCCCCTCGCGTATGCAACTTAACATACGACTCTTTGTGCTGCCAAGATTTATACCGAGATTGTTAAAATAGTGCGACAGTGAGATTCTATTTGTAGTTCTGTATTAAACTGAAACTATAAACTCGTGTTGTGATAGGAATAACTGGGAAATGTGTCTTTTTGTTACAACAGATTTGGTTTCTTTACCTTTACGCGAGTTGCATTTATTTTACACCCGGGATATATTTATTGAAATTGTGAACCTGGGTTAGGCTTAGTCGTATTCAATAATTTACGTTGTGTAATTTAGAAATGTTAAATACTCGTTTTTGTGAATTCGGCGCGATATGCATTATGTTGTCGAAGCGCTAGTAGCCTTTTTTGGATCACCTTTAATGTGGATAGGAAACTTTAAAATAACTTATAATTTAATCTACTGAAACTAAAACTATGGGTCTACTTGGTCAAAAGGATCGAATGCGTTAACTTTTATTTGTGTGCGTAGCGTCGTATCAGTCTGGTTTCACTAACGTTACTTCGCCTTGACGCTTTGGTAGGTTTTCTGGCGTTGTTAAATTTAGTGCTTGATGAGTGCCAGGTGACATTATTTTGGTATCACTAATTCAAAGGAAGACCGAGAATGGACTCTCACTAAGGATTATAAGATGTATTGAGTTTCCATGGCAGATTTTAAAATTAAATTGAATCGAGTCATTTTCGACAGATCTAACTAGAAATTTATAATACCAGAAATGTATTACGTAGTGTGATAGAATTACGATGTCAATCGTTTAAATTAGTAATTGCTATGAGTATGTTCTTGTATTCAATGCCTAGATATTAACTCGGATTTTGAAAAATTGAAAAAATCTTTTTCTCGCATGTTCTCTTTCAATATTACAAATAGAGGTTCGATAGATTTTCATCCGAATCGAAAATCTTGTTAAAAAAGCCGAATATTAAATGGATAGATCTGGATTAAATGGAGCTTTAAGTTTTCATAATTTTATACCTATGTATTGTTACCTTCTAAAAGATATTTGCTATTATATACTCGTACCAATTAGCTTATTGCGATTGCTAAATATAGATCGTAGCATGCCGTTAGTCTATATTGCCTTCGCATAAACATGCCTGCATTCATGTACCGCCGAGGGCAGCAGTGCCAGTGAATGTTCACATAAAAATAAAAGTGTCACTTGTACATCAGAGCAAGAGGATGGAATGGACAAACGGGAGAAATAAATGCAGTTTGAAATGGTTTCATTTTTTACTATACGAAGAAATGAATTACTATCAGTTTAAAGGAACGGCATCGAACATACTGCTTATAATATCGACTGTAATATTTTACACAAATCATTTCGTTTACATTACGCAATTTTCGGTTTGCATAAAACTGCAGTCCTATTTAGAACTGAAACCTTGAATCAGAAACTTTGAATTTATCCTTGGTTATTCAGATATCCATCATTAGTACGATGGTCTGTAATAGTCGTACAATTCCAGTGGTTGAAGATCTTCGACATGAATGGTAACATCAAACATTTGGTGAAAATACCGTTATTTATTAACAATTACACAATAGTACAAAGACTCGGATCAAGAACTGATCGACCCTATAAAATCGGGAAAATATCGTCGCTTGTGAACAAATGAACTGCGATCGTTTAGCGCGAAACTAGATAAGCGAGTGAGACGCTTTTCACATGAAAACTACACGGAGGGAAAATTTCTAAAATAAACTATAGGAAAGAAATTCGCTGCTATTGATACATGAAATATCGAAAATGAATGACTCAAATTTCAACACGAGTGTATATTAACTGGATGCAAACTATATTATAACTTCCGAAAACAGATTAGCGATGTAAAACAATAACTTTCGTTCGAACCTGAATGAATGCAACTGAATTACTGAGCGTAAAAGCTATGAATGGAGACGATGGTCTTATACAAAACTAAGTTGGAGTTTCTCCGAACTCACGAGGAAGAACTATACACAACAAGGTGTGCTAACGCGCTTATAACAAACTCCCTTAAAGCATGGGAACGATAGGAAGACAGCCTGGGGACACTAAAGGGGAAGCGGCAGCACGATAACAGGCGTCACTTGCGCAGCAGTAACGTCCTGTCATGAGCAACGGAACACTCGCACCCACACTCATGCACTGCGCAGGCGCGCATAACACCCAGAGACCTGACCCGATGTTGCTCTTACAAGTTCAGTATGATTCAAGTGGCTGCGGTAGGTAGACTCGATAGCTTCTGAAAGAAAATCATCTACTGTGAAAGAATTCTAATTCGTCTCCACAAGAAAGTGATGATGCGCGCTGCAATTTTCTGATAAATTGTTTTTCAACTTGATGTATTAAATTCAACAATTATACAAATAACGACAATTTGCATTCACACACTTCGATACACACACGCTCTCCGTAAGTTCACACATGATAAATTAATACGTTTCCTACGCTTTAATATTTTACAGAAATCCCAAGCGGCAGATATCAAGGCTGAATGAGCCACTCCAGCACAGCCACTTCTTCAAGTAAAAAACATAACTGCACGTCTGGATGCCGTCGGTTCAACCCTTTAATGCCTAACCAATTTCTTTACTGCTGCGGATATTGAATAGATATTTTTCAGAAACTTAAGTGGGGAACATTAAATTCATTTCAGAATAAAAGTATCCACTAATTAATATCCACGCACTTTATTACGATACCTTTCGACGGTGTTACACCACATCTCTCAAGAAATAATTGAATATTTTCGCATCCTGTAGACATTACCTCTGCTCAGGTGGGATGTGGTTCGCTCGAGCTTACCGCACCGCGTCCTTGTCTTTACCATTTGACCTTCACTTCAGGTGGCACTGAAAAATGTTAAAAAGATTAGCATCAAAAAATCTTAATTCAGGTATTAAAATTTAAAACTTACTAGCTACGTGAGAGTATTCATGAAGTCTCCCAAGTACACATTTGAGGGTCCAAGTTCAACGCATGATTTCTTAAGCCATGCTTCATGAACGCGTGATGCAGCAAGACTTACTCCATCAAAGGCTCAAGCTCCGATTGAACTTAGAGCGGTGAAGCTACGGACGATTCACTCTAGTAATATCGATAATAGGTATCGGAAGCAAGTTGCGCTTCTGTTAGCTCGGTGAGTTCACTCATATCTCTAATGTAATGAAGTAACTCATTTCAAATTTTTCATCGTGAAACTAGTAAAATGGAAACGAGCATGTAATAACATTTATATCAACTACGTTTTTCTTTAAAGCTAATGGCTCAAGGGAGAAGGACCTACCTGAGATGTTAGGTACGCTGATGTTCGCGATGTCGGATGTTAAATTAAATGTTTTCTCGTTATCAGTAACAAATTCCTTTTACACAGGATTTTTTGCAAACTAGTTTTGCTCATAGTATGAACGAAACACTTTGCTTTTTCGAAATTCTGTACAAAATGATTTCACACGAATGTGAACGGTACTGTCCAAATAACGAACAGAAGTACAGAAGCTGAAGAATTCGGGTTCCTTGAACTCGATCCAGCAAGGAACTTGTTGAGCGAACTCACCTTGAAGGAGTCGACTTAGCTGGAGATTCTCTCACTGAACTTGGACGCGGCCTGTGCCCTCGAGTACTGGGGGAGGGGAAGGAATCGAAAACCTCAACAAACGGCATTAAATTGCTGTAGCCAGCAGCGAGATCAGTTTACCACGAGCGCTCTCTTAAGAGTACCATTCAGAAGCTCCAACACAAATACTGGTGAAAATTCTGATATAGAAAATTAAAATTAAGGCAGTTGGAAAAATTGCAAATGACGATTTTAGTTAGCTTTCGTCCTTAATTAACAACTGATATCAATATTACATAATTAATAGCTTCATAAAGAGCCGCTAAAGAAAGCAGAGGTACTCTTAAGAAAAGCAGCACTTGTAAGAGACACACAACTCAAGGGGGCTGGGATACACCGTCGAAGGTGCCATAACAAAGTAAAATGACCCCAAAAAGCGTTTGCATTCCCCAAGTGGAAAACCAAACTGGTGAGCAAGCCTCGCAATGCATACAACCCAAAATGGAGGGCAGGGGTAAGGCGGCCATGTTCAAATTGGACTGAGCGATATCGTTATCATACAAGGGTGGGGGAGCATTGAGAGTGGCAAAAATTACTTAATACAACCAAACGAGAACATTATATGCATTCAATAATATACAAAATTATATAATAGCAGCAATGTGAAGTATACATACAAGTCAACTCAAATATCAACATTGGGTTTCCCTACACAAATTCTTAATGCAGAAATGTAAAATAATATGCGAGCATGATAGAGTTTTAATACTTGAAATACAGTGAACACATTAACTGGAAACACCGCAGTTGCATAAAAACTCAAAAATGCATAAAGTTATGAAATTAGAGCGCATGCAACAAATTTTACACAAGCAAAGCTATAAAAGCGCAGTGACAGCTAAGAGCTGAGTTAGATCGGTGAGTGTGTGATGACACACTAACTTGCATTCAAGTTGAGTGAGAGCTTAAGCTTGTAAGCAGCCGTGTAAGAAAACATGATAGATCAGGAAGTTTCGTAGACGTGAACTACAACTACATGCAATAGTCGTGCAAGCAGTGCTTAGAAAGGGAAATCTACGAATAAGACAAATTCTCTCTGAATTTCAATAGAACAACCCGACACCTAATATGGTATGGGAACTCAAACTACAGGAACTCTTCATTAATGAAGCGCACGCCGTCAATGATGTCACACGTCAGTCAGTGAAGTGCAGTTCTTCAAGCAAACTCAGAAACTTGTCTCGAAACTATGATTCCAGCGAATTCTTGTGAACTACTAAGAGCCAGAATTTTCCTTGATACGCGCTAATTACAATAATTTTTTTGGAGAATCACATTCACGAGGAGCGCAAAAGTTTGGACATGCGAGGTATGAGGATTACTTTACATGGTAAAGGCGCGTTAAGTTCCCCAGTCCTGTGTCAACACGCGCTGCCTCTCGCCACACTACTCTCGCACTAGACGTAAATGTTCTATTATATATACTACCGTGATTATTATCTTGACATTTTGTACATGACGAGATTCTCCAAAATTTTATTATTCAGCAACATGAAAAAGTTGAGAGAAACCGTCAACAAATGCCGCTCGATTTGCAAAACTCGATGCCAGGAGGCAGCATTCGCAAGTATAAATTTGGTTCAAGTAGCGACACCGTTGCAGTGAATCGTATAGCTTCTGAACTCTTGTAACATGTCTGCGGCAATAAATGCACCTCTGGCGACATGTCTACAGCAACAAGTGCACCTCTTGCAACATGCCTGCAGCAACAAGTGCTCACATTACAGAGCATCCGTCATAACAAATTTTGAAGCCGCAAAAGTAAGCAATAAGCGACAGCTCGTAGAACGAATGGTGGCCTACAATTCTGAGTAGTTTCGATAACCATCAGAATCTTAAGAATTCTCAACTAATTACCGGCAAAATAGTAATGAACGAGTGAGTGCTTCTCTTAATCTGATATTTGGGTTGCTCTATACAACAGCTTACATGCAAGCAAACACACAAGCAATAAATCTGAGAACTTTATCAGGCAAAAAATAACCGAAATTATTACTACACATGTCACTGTACATAATTAGGTAGAAAAATGCCGAAAATCTGATATGTTAAATTCAGCTGTGGCCATTACGTAGCATGCTAAAGTAATGTCACACAAGGAAGATGAACGAATGTAAATAAAAGAAGGACCACGTGCAAAAAAGATTAATCCAACGCAAATTAGTTACTATGGATGAAAAGAAGAAAAAGTGCAGCATATATATTTTTCAGTGAACTGATTCTTTATTCTCACCTCCTAGGAGAAGGTGTTGAGTTCGGCCAGCCAGGCTGGGGGTTGAGCTCCGGAAGCACAGCGTTAAAGCTGCTAACACGCGCTAACGTTTAAGCGTTAGAGGTTGAAAATTCACTCAAAACAAGCCACATATTTTTCAAGCCCAAAATATTACACGACAGAGGCAGTGCATCGCTCGCATTAATTTCCCCATCCACGCACACATCCCCAGCGGCGGCACTGCGTGCCAGCGGGCCCAACCAGCGTGGGTGCCCACTGTCGTGTCCAGGGAGCAAGAGCGGCCGGACGAAGCAAATTAAGTGCGAACGCCACCTCATGTCGTGTAATGCGAGCGCTCAAGACTTGCTTCGTGACACCAGCACAGGTACTCCTGAAATTATCGTGGCCAGAAACACACTCGAAATTGCAAGCTAAAGTGGAACTCACACCTGTTGCTATGCGACTTGCATGGAGTAATTTACTCAATGTAACATGGCCGATTGAGTCACGAAGCAAAAGACTATTTTAACCTAGGTTAATGAGACGAAAAAACTTCCCTGACGTCAACATCGAATTTTTTTTAAACACAGCTAACTGTGACGTAGACAAACAACAACGGTTAATTTAGATTTTTATACGCAGTCGTTAGTACAGAGTACCTTTCAAACTCAAAGTTCGACTTAGGCAAAAATAGAAAACGGAAGTAGCTTTCCTTCATCTCAATGGAATAGTTCCAAAAAAATAACCAGCGGAGGCGCTTGAAAAGCTCGACATCCATACTGAGGCTCAGGTGAGCCACAGCACACAGGTCCTGCCAGCTGTACGATGCAGGCGCACAACGCCAGCTTCAGAACTCTTGTAGGACGCTAATTCCTCACAAGCGAGCGTCACATCCGAGACGACTTTGCAATAACTCCCCGAATATCGAGGTACCAAGTTCTATTAGTGGGCACGTAAAACGTCTCTGCAACGGGCATTAGTTCAACGACTATTCTTCGAGGATAGGTATTTCAGTATTAGAACACACGGAAGGCAATGAAAGATGTCATAGTTTACCAGCTATTATTTAACAAATTGACAATGATGAGGTGATGACGTAAATAACCTATGATGGCGATAACTCACAAAGATATCAGTATAATAGGCATCACACCCCACTCACTCAACCCGCACTCAAAGATGCACACATGTGCCTCTACGCACACATACCAGTTACACAAGCCAAATACAAACGATATAAATAAATTGTGAGTTCCAGAAAACGAGATGAATTTTAGAGACCAATTTCTGATTAGGAAGATCGCAAAACATGTGCGATTGCTACCAAGTGGTCATAGAAATTACGCAAATAAATAGAGACGATGACCAAAGACACTAACATATACACGACTACCCGCGTCGCTTGGGGAAACATTTTAAATGAGCTTTAAAGGGCATTTTTAACAGATTGAACCTTCTTAACACAAAGATAATCATTGAATTTTACACCTCAAATAATTGTTCATCAAACTTTCAAAATCTCGTAAAAAATCAATAAAATTTTCCGAAAACGCAAACTAAATAGGTTTTTAAACTTTTAGAAAAACAATTTACAGTAGTTTTTAACACAGGCAACTGAATATGAAATACGAAATTTATAACTGCTCTTCAAAAGCAGCAGTTCCCTATAGTATATAAGACATGTTTCTCACGCTCCACTGCTCAACAGGACAATGCTTGTAAACAGCCACATTTTACTTTTCTACATCGACTAAGTAGGATAACCTAGTAACCTTAAGAGGTAAAAAAGATGCGCCATACACACAGCTCCCTCAAATTGGCTACTCTAGGACGACCTCAAGAATCGTGCTAACCTAGGCCCAGAAAATGCCGCACGGAGCAGTTAATATAGCTCACGCGCTTCGCTACTCACTGTCTCACATGAAAGTCTAAAAAACTAACATCCTCGTAACATTCAACTCGGACATCGAAAGCCCGTTCGCTACAGAAAAGAAAAGTTTCATGCGACACACTGCGTATCCCTGGAATGAATAGACGTGTGATAGAAAACGTGCTTCAATATAGTAGACATCAACGGAATGCTTCACAAACCTACAATCTGCAGTGAATCAAAACACGTCGCAAGCAGTGAGGGTTACTTCAGCCTAACGCAAAATTCGGCTCGACCGTCTCAGTGTACGCTACAGCGTGTGGTGCGGGGACCAAACCAGCCATATAATACTTCACTCAGACAGCACACTCCGCAACCATCCTGTCTCTTCTCACACTCCAACACGACGATGAGTTTCTTCACTCAGTTATTCTCATGCGACTGCAAACAAAGTGGAGGCAATGTATGAATTGAGTGAATGAAAAATGCTCTCGATTATCCGGAACAGTTAAGTGACACAATTTGAAAACAAAACATCAAACTGGCAACAAGATAACTAAATTTATTGCAAAAAGGGAAAAATTACAAGGGTGAGGTACTTAGGAAATGATGGTAAATTGAACAGGACAACACTTTTAAGGCCAAATAGATTGCAAAAAAATAAACATGACAAATTAAAAAAAATACATTGGACGGTTTTTAAACAGACGCGGAACAAAGGCAAAAAAAAAGCAATAAACGTCCACCAAGCAATCACTCTCTTGTAAACGCTCGAATGTGTTAGTCAAATAGGAAATAACTTGCACGCCTGCATCCCGAACAGCTGGTATCTCACCTAGCTCGGGCATCGCCATTCACTCGGGCCTGTCCTGTCTCCAGGCGTTACTGAGGTGATTCTCCGAGCGCAGCAGCGCAATTTACAGACACATCATAACAACACACATGTCTTTGGGTTATATTTTCCCAAGCTTCAAACTTGAGAAGTGATCTCATTACCAGTAACATGACAAACGAGATGTGGTGCGACAATACTGATGGGATTTTACTAGCGTAACAATGATCGCAGTGGGCTGAGCAAATCAAGTGAGAATACTAACACAATAATGGAAAAGGGCTGAAGAATAACCGAATGGCCTGACGAAGAACACGAACCTATTGTAGTTCAAACGAAACACAAGTCAACACAACGTCACTATACAAAATTGTGGCTTAGGTATTCACTTCAGAGCGATCAGAAGTGACCAGCTCTCTCAACGAGAGGCAAGCGCGTTAACAGCACAAGGACACGGTCACTCGGCCCCCAACACTGCGTCTGCCTTTGTGCCGCTGCTCATGGAATGAATAGCTAGTAGAGACGGCCGCAAGATGAACCAGTAACTACATGTAAATGAAGATCAAAGTTCATGGAAACCAAGCTCAAGCCCAAAAATATCAGATCTCATCAAGAGAAAAACCTCAAGTCTCTAGAGACCAATTAAGAGCGAAAACCACACATGTACAAAGAAAGAAAATTTAAAGAAACGTGCAACCCATTTGAACTCAAACCACAAAAATACCAAAAACCAAGTATGAGGTAAACCAATTTACTAAAAAAGGAGATGCTACACAAAAACGGCCGAAAAAAAATAGGCAAAGGATTGATCCACCTGTTTGAGAGCCCCACCAGGACCGAAGCGTTCACGCGAGTATGTGAGATCTTGAGTAATTGAAATGGGCTGAGGACCAGGCAGGCTGTGGGACAGCCGCTACCTCTTATTTGTCGTGTTTACAAGAAACTATCTACAGGCCTGAGATAGGGAAACCTACACACACACATCACACAGTCAAAACACCACCAAGTCACTTACTGTGTAGACGTCAGGCATTCTTGAAGAGACAATAAATTGTAGAACTGACGTCCGCAGAGCGAACAACTCAATACATTTAAATGATTAGCAACTCGTCTTATGATTAGTAACAGCATCAACACTATTACGAAGAGCACAGATAATGTACACAATGCTAACGTAATAGGGCGAGCATAACACCGCGTAGCAGTAGCGCATCAACGCCAGAACGACACACGCAGTTCTGCGAGCTCTGCACTCACTGCCCGCGATGTTGCGCTCATGTCGCTACCGTGTCACAAGGGAGCACGCCACACTGGTTAGAAAACAAATAGTTTACCTAGATGCCATCTAAGTGAATATAAAGGGCGAAGATGAGCCACATGGCTACCACAGGGAGGCTGTCTAACAAAAGTCTGATGGGCCTCCTCTCACCGTCAGTGAATTTCCTGGCCAACAGTTTCAGGATTTCGTCCAAGAGGATGACAGGTATCGAGATCTTCAGCACTGCGATCCATTGTGCGCTTGACAGCGGCTGTACTTGGAACACCGTCTGCAATGAAGGGCATGCGAACATCAATAAGACTTAATCGCTATATCTTAAAGGTATAAACTCTACATGTACATAAAATAACGCTACAAAAATGTACCCTCCCTATAATTCTGACATATATGCTATCATAAATGTTGGATTTGCTTCAAGCAGCATAAGAAGAACACAAAGGCAGATCCTAACCGGTCACCTAGAGCGGTCAGCTGGGTCTACCACGGACACGTCACTCAGAAGGCAACCGTAGGAACCAAGTCTCATGCCACGACGAGTGACCAACCGGCGTATATACGAGTACCTACGGGACAATCAAGGTGGTCCACAAAAGCAAAGCTAACAAAAGTGCCCGAGTTCGTTGAACTTCCACGACAGTGAAAGCTTACAATACGGATAACTGTGTTCACCATGCAAGGGCTACCGTACACAGCGCGGTGGTTCCCTGCAGATTGCACTGTAGTGAGCTAAGACAGCATGGGTGATTGTGTGTTCACCGCGCTAGTATGAACACACAGGGACGGGTCATCATGGGAGCCTAGAAGCTCACCGCCAAGATGTCGACGTAGAGGATGAGGAAGTGGAGCGTGAGAGAGAGCCCCATCGCCAGCAGCAGCCAGATGTTCACCCAAGGGGGCATCACGATCAGGGACTGGTTTTCAGACAAGCTGAAATATGCAGCAAATCAATTTATTGTTCCCCTCAGTTCCGCTCCAACGATGATGGTTGTCATTCTCAAGTTTATAGCCACTGCTACATCCGAATGAACTTATTAATGAAGATCAAAAATTATATTCTCAAATCCCCTTTTCCTCACAGCAGTTCTTCTGAGTTATAGAAATCCATAATTGCACACATTTTTTGATGTTTTTAAACCTTGAGAACAAGAACCAAACCGCACTAATAAAACGTACTATTAGCATGAATAGTTGTGGTTCACAGCGTTCAATTACAGCGTTCACTCTTCTTTACAATCTCTACTCGGTAGTACCTACAGAAGTCGCGCCCTCAATTCAGCTTCTCCATCGACATTATTGAGATGAGCTCGTGTTGCCTATCTCTGGCAGCAATAGAGTTGCCATCACCAAATTCGAACAACGTCGCTTCAAGTAACGGACAAAATCTAAGTTACTCCGGAACGTTTGATCTAAGAAACTTAGCATTGATACCCAGCGCATAAAAATTTACCAAATTATGATAACCAGATACATCTCCACAGGAGTGTTGGTCAATACTACACGCAGCAGCTCGACAACAGCTGACGAGCACCTCAACAGTCCTCGTGTACATTGAGCATCAGCCCACAGCACGGCACAAAGATTGTTAACATGATCTCCTACACAAAGCATTGGTCTTGTACGACACAAAGGAGTAGCTCGGCATCGATGATTTGACAATAACACCAAATTTCACAGCATGAATTTTAACAAGTGGAATTTACAATGACGAAAAACTTAAATTTGATATCCGGCCAATAAAACTAATAAATTAACGAGAAACCAATTACACTGCCTGAATTGCACAATAAAAAAAGATAATACATAAAAATAAAAAATTCCATTCCTATGGTAAGCAAATAGCGAATGAAGTGATGAACCAGGCCAAGACCAAAATACCTGTTGAGGGCGTTGAGCATTTCAATGGTGACGAGCACGGAGAGCGCCATGGTCATGGGTGCAGGGTGATTGAAGATACCGCAGTCAACACCCTTGAAGTTCTCCGGCTCGCCGAGGCAAGACATGTGGTGTGAAAGCTGGTAGTAGTTGAGCAGGGGGCCCGTGGGGTCGTACATGAACCAATAGGAGGCAGCGAACACGGTCGCAGCGCCCACGTAGCCACCAATTGCCATGTAGCGGAAGAACAACCAACCCGAAATGAGGGACTCGTTCGCCCTGCGAGGAGGTTTCTCCATGATGTCCAAGTCAGGGGGGTTGAAGCCAAGAGCGGTGGCGGGGAAGCCGTCCGTGACCAGGTTCACCCACAGCAGCTGTACAGGGATCAAGGCTTCAGGCAGGCCGAGAGCAGCGGTCAGGAAGATGGACACTACTTCACCAATGTTCGAGGAGATCAGATAGCGGATGAACTGTTTCATGTTGTTGTAAATGGCGCGACCTTCCTCAACAGCAGCCACAATAGACGCAAAATTGTCGTCAGCCAATACCATCTCTGAGGCGCTCTTAGCCACAGCGGTGCCAGATCCCATGGCAATGCCAATCTCAGCCTTCTTCAGTGCAGGGGCGTCGTTGACACCATCACCAGTCATAGCCGAGATCTCACCCTGACTCTGCAAGTATTCGACAATCTTTGACTTGTGGAAAGGTTCCACACGCGAGAACAGTCTCGAGTTCATGCAGGCCTTCAGCTGGTCAGCAGGGCTGAGCTCGTCAAATTCGCGGCCAGAATAGGACTTGCCCACAGTGCTTTCATTCTCTCCGAAGACACCAATGCGGCGGCAGATGGCCTCAGCAGTAGCCTTGTTGTCGCCAGTGATCACAATGACACGGATACCGGCATCTCGGCACCTGTTGATCGAGTCACGCACCTCGGTACGAGGAGGATCTAACATACCAACAACACCAACGAAGGTCATGTTTACTTCGTACTGGTAGAACTTTGTGGAGTCCCCAAGGTTCATTTCATCAGGCCTCATGGGGTTGTCGATGGTGGCAAGAGCAAGGCAGCGCAGAGTGTCGCGGCCACAACCGTAGTCTCTGGTAACAGCCAGGATCTTCTCCTTGATGGCGTTGGTGATGGCCACCTTCTGAGTGCCAACGCGCACGTGCGTGCAACGGTCCAAGACACCTTCAGGAGCGCCCTTGCAGAACATCTTGGGGCCATTTCCAAGGCGTGTGGGTTTGAGAGGTGTGCAGTACGAAGACATAGACTTGCGGTCACGAGAGAACTCCAGAGTGAAGTCTTTCTTCCACTTGGTCTCCATGTCGAGCTTTGAGACGATAGCAGCAGAGCGGCGATCAAGACCAGTCTTGCTCACACTGTATGGGTTGATCTTCTCAGCCAAGACAACGAGGGCAGTCTCAGTGGCCTCACCAACCTTCTCGAAGAGGTTCTTGAACTCGTTGAAATCTACTGATGAATCATTGCACATCAATGAAACTGTCGAAATTTCCTGAAGACCCTCAAAATCGGAGCCCTTCACTCTCTGACCGTTGAGGAATACATCACCAAGGGGTTCGTAAGTAGAGCCAGTGATCTCAAACTCAAGAAGGTTGCAGTCGCTACCCTCAACCTTGTCAATGACGAACATGCGCGACACCGACATCATGTTAGTGGTGAGGGTGCCAGTCTTGTCGGAGCAGATGACCGAAGTGCAACCGAGGGTCTCGACAGAGGGCAACGAGCGCACAATAGCGTTCTTCTTGGCCATCCTGCGGGTGCCGAGGGCGAGGCAAGTGGTGATTACAGCGGGCAGACCTTCAGGAATGGCGGCCACAGCTAAAGCTACAGCAATCTTGAAGTAGTAGATAGCGCCTTTGATCCAAGAGCCACCATGGGCAGGATCGTTGAAGTGACCGATGTTGATGGCCCACACTGCTACGCAGATGATCGAGATCACCTTCGACAGCTGTTCGCCGAACTCATCCAATTTCTGTTGTAGGGGGGTCTTGATTTCCTCGGTCTGGGCCATCTGCGTGCGGATCATGCCTGTCAACAAACAGGCAATGTATATTAGAAAGCAGGACATGGCTACAGACGTCACTCAGTAGAGTAGCGCCGTATTATGAACAACTTACTTATACTGCAGTACGCTTAGTCGTTCACGTTAGTCTATGGCTAAAATTGAAGTAACAAAGGCAGATGTGTTGAAATGTGTCCCACTATTGCTACTTCACAGGAATGCACAAGAATTTCTGAAAAATGTAATTAATATACACTGCATATTGGCACCAGAAGTAAACCCACCTAAATACCACACTCTGACTCCGTACAACACACGGATACACACCACTAAACTAAATATAAGTGCGCACATCGCCCCCATAATGCACCCAGTCATTCGCATGAATGAAACGATCCAAGAATAGTTTAGATTTCACCTCCTGCTATATAGCTTGGAACTGGACCAAATGCTGTCACACGAGCAAACACGGCCAATGACGAACTAATGCAGAAGTAACAAACTACGTAATTAGAAAGACGGCCTCACACTTCCGGCGCTTGCACAACATCTCCACTTCTAGAAAGGCACATCGACTGGGATAAGTCTTCTCATTAAGGCCCCTAATGAGCTCAATTCTCGGCGGTGACCTCCATACCCAGCCATGACAGGCTGAGCTCCTACACGCGCTAGTGAAGCCAACACCCCACACTCTCCTAACGCAGCAACACCCACCAATGGCGGTGTTGAGGCCAGTGCCCACTACCACGCCGCGGGCTTTGCCAGCTGAGACGTTGGTGCCGGAGAACACGATGTTCTTCTTGTCCTGTGGGACACGGTGAAGATGAGTATTTAGGTTCATACTATTGTATAGGCGAACAGTAAAATCTACGCTAGATAAGCACAAGGCCCATTTAAACAGGAGTTAATAGTCGTATTTCAAAAAGCTCAGAATGGTGCAGGTCAACAAAGTGAATTGAAAACAAACATGTCATCTAAATACCATGTGACGAAGAACGCCGGCTTCTTAGAGAAAAAAGAAAACTTGAGTACTGGTAAACATATCCAAATTGAAGAAATCGTGAAACAGATGATCTAGTATAAATTTTCAACAGATTATCAGGAATAAATTTTCACAACAAAAGCGGCCAGATCTTCAGCGAGTTTCTGGATACATCATGATAAGCGTGGATAGAGCGATAATGTGCCCACTGAGCGACGGACGAACGCGGTGGCGAGTTCAATGAATGTGACGGCTGACGACATCATTCTTGAGGGATGGAAGTGAGGCGGTGTAGAGCTTTACTGCAACAAGTTTCCGTGTGAAGGACCCGAGAAGCTTTTATTCATAAGGCACATCTCTCCAAAGACGGTCCTCAGAAAAAAGGACCTATGCTTAAATAGCTGAAGCAAGCTCTCCGACACGCCAAACGACAGCAGAGTCAGTGTCCCTGAGGACGCAGGATTGCTTCAATTGGTTTGGGCCTCACCAAGTCGTTGGTGAAATGTGGTCGGGTTTCCTCAATTTAAGAAAAATTACTTTAGCTTTAAATCACGAGTTCACTTCGGTAATTGCAATCGCTCTATGTAGCAAAATAATTGTCCCCTCAATGTAACAACGGACCTAACCACGAATAGGCTTTCATTCTCCTCTACTTACAAGACGATCAAACTAACACGATTGAATGAAGAAATCGATCCAAGGTTTTTACTTAAGAGGGTGGCAGATTTAAAAAAAAGGAGCTCATGATTTGCGAAAGAAAAATCAGTTTCCATTCCTATCTTTGGCTGTTGTTTTTAAAATGTAAGAACGGAGGACACAACTCGCTCGCCCCCCGCGGTGTGAAGGACTAAGCTTCGTCCAGCAATCGAACGCTGGACTAGCGCGAGTCCGCAGCTCCGACGGGATTAGGCTTCTCCAACTCCTAGATTGCTAAAAGTACTAAGAAAAAGCGAGCAGCTAAAGAAGCTAGCATGACTACGACTAGAATTAAGATTTATAAAGCCATCATAAATATAGAACTCTACGACAGCCAACTAAACACTCGTCGATCGTTCCATCACAGGTTCTCCAAACACCAGAAAACATCAGCACCACGCCTAACATGCTTTCCCCATTCCTCGAAGCCACCGCGTCAGTATGCGACTTTCACTTAGGATTATTACTCATAAACATTCACGGTTTCAAATATTCGGTGCTCGGTTATACAATGACTCGAAACTTTCTCAACACTCCCTCAAGGTGTACCACCCTAGCCTTGCCCACCATATCATGTTCGCCACGAGCACATTCTGAAGAAGTAAGGTGTCGCAGCGAACTGAACTCTAGCCCCAGACCTTCTGCTCGCCTGAGCCTCCTCAGCGCCCGCAGCGGACAGGCTGGTGGCAAGCTGCTCCAGCTCAGTTCCCCCCAACCCCGGACCTCAAGACTTTCCTTAATATTTCCCCACACGAATTAATGTTATTCATACTCATCCCCCAGCCTTGCATGCCTTATTGATGCTCTTCACCAAGTTTTTCCTCTGTACACTTACGGTACCGTATTCGTTACCGATACCCCATAGCGGTTACAATACGATAGGCTAGCATTTATTTTCACTAAATATTTTGAGTTAAGAATTGCTGAGAATACACTATGCTGCACACATGCTCTGTTGTACAAGCGGAAAAATGTACTAATACATCCTTCTTTGCTCTCATGCACAATAAAACGCAGACGAAGATGTCAACTTCAAACTACTGGAACATGTTAAATATAGGCATGGCCTACTTACAACAAAAGCAATGATAAACTGATACAAATGTTGCCTCCTTTCATTTAAAGCCATGCAAAGGACACAATCATGCCAGCAAAAATGGAGATGAGAAAAAGCCGTGAGGGTAACTACGGTTTCGATATTCTCGAAACAGTTGAAGGTAAGTGGTAGGGAAATGGAATGCAGCGCATGACCATCTACTGGCAATGTAACACGCGGAGGAAGAAGTGGAAGTTACCTGGATGATGGCCCTGGCAATGCCGCCACCCTCCTTCATGGAATGCTTGCAACACCAGACCGACACGAGGGTTAGCCAAATATCAATCACACTCGCCTCGCGTTCCCACGCCATCGCCCGCATTGGTATTTCACAATAGTATTGACAAGAAAACGCATGATAAACCAGACCAGTGAAAACAAACTTATATTCGATCAAAACTGATCGGCTCAATTCGAGAATTAAATGAAAGTCTCTCTGACTCAATTTAAATTGTTTTAAATCATTCTAAGGGACGACCGCAGGCGAGCGTGAAAACGACAAGCTTCGTTACATGTAAAGGGTAAAGTCAGTTCAAATATAGGGTCAAAACACACCCAGGCTTCTGCAACACAAATGTTGAATTAATGTTATTCGACTCCACAAGGACAAGTAAAAAATATAGAAGAGGCTAGAATTCTATGAAGAGGAAAGATTTATTCACGCACCACGATAAATATTCACTCAATAAGCCAAAAAAATATGTCTTTCAAAAATCAGAACAAATATCTCAAAAAGTTACGCATTTCAAAACAAAAATTCACTACAGTTGAACGTTCGTCTGTGCCCTGTAAAACGAAGACCCTAGAAAAGAGTCGACCAACGAGACACCAAGCAGCCGCCACTAAGTCCACATTAAATGTCAGCGCAAGAACGAGCAGTTCGAGCGACAGCTGAGAGCAATTCCTACACCCACACTGCAAGGCTTGGTTGCACCTCGGTACCAAGAGGTGCAACCACCCCAATTGGTTACAAATTGGTGCAATTCCAATTTGGGTGCAATTCCTACACCCAAAATGCCATCCCCGGCCAGTACCGAAAGAAACGTTCTGCAACACTCAAGTCAGGCCACAACAACACAAAACGCTCGAAAAATTAATATAATGCAATGTCATGTAAGACTGACTCCTACAAATAGGACATGCTGAAGGACGTTCAAGAGTTTGAGGTAGAGTTCCAGTACCCGAGCGGACAGTTACAGTAGAGGAAGTGTGGCCGTCTACAAATATGATGGCACAACCCGTAAACAAGAGCAGAGGCTAAACGCATTAATTAAGAGAGGACAGGTACACGCACGCGTCAACGTTCAGTCGGTATCTACTGCGGTATCTACGCGTGAAGGAGGAGTCGCTTATTATGTTGTGTAACACGTAGTTCACATTCAGAGCTCACAACATCAGTCAAGTCCTAGTACAGAATAGGTTAGAAATATCCAAGTGAACCAAACGGACATCGGCAGCGTAACACAAAATTGGGGGTCACAGCGCGCGGGCAGAGGGAGTGCACGACAAGGGACCATGGACAGAGAAGATACAAATTAGGAGGGAAACGACTTCATTAATTGAGGGCAAGCGACGCTGTGATAACTGTTCCTATTGGGGCTGCCGACATTCAGACGCAGTGTCCAAGAATATCCCCACTTCTTATTTCGGACCCCCTCATAGGAAATATTTCATTTCCTTATAAGGTGACGATACTGCAACAGATTACGAAGAGTTACCACAACTTCACGTTTGGTGATTGCTATCCAAAATAAAACGAAGCTCCAAAATAAGCTGGGTAATGATTACCTGGTTGACGGCCTTGGGGTCAGGGATGGGGTCCGTGTGCTTGATGACAGACACCGACTCTCCGGTGAGGATACTCTGGTCAATGCGCAGGGTGGTCGACATGATGGCGATGAGACGCAGGTCGGCCGGGATCTTGTCTCCAACTGCACACGCACAACGCATTATATACACACACGCACCTGGACGGACTGACACCTTCAGTTCTAATGCGCAAAGCTTTCAGAACGCACACCATTCATAACGAGAGCCTCGTTAACCAACAGCGTGTGGTTAATGGCCCACTTACGGCAGATGTGGAGCGCTCTACATCAAAAACGGCTTTCATGTTGATGGGTCTTAGATTTCAAAACTTAATCCCCTTGATGACGAGTAGTGTTTAACTACTCAATGCTTGAAAAAAATGAACTTCTACTCTGAAGAATTTATTAAAACCTAACCTCTGTAATTTTCATGGAACGTAACAAGCTGAAATGAATTCGTGCTTTGTCGACGATAGCACATGCACAGTGTGTGGCAAAAATGCATCATCACACTGATTTATTTTCAAGTATTTTTCAACTACAGCGCAATATATATTTAACATTCATAAAGAACATGATTGACTTGTGTTTTGGTAGTTTGGTATTGACCACTTTGATCTACATAGCGCTTGCATCGCAATTTCACGCATCTCAATTTGAATCCGGCAACCATCTCTAAAGGGTAATAGCTTACGAGAAAGATCTCAACTTTCATAATATAATAGTTCTATAAAACGGTCACAAATTACAAAATATAAAATAAGTAATAAATACACACGATAATATTGCTCATTTTGACCATCAAAAATAAATTATACGATACTTTTTCTAAATAATCACTAAATCAAAGATTAAACAACTGGCAGCACTTTTTGCGGCCCCCTCCCTCTCGTCCACTCAGCAAGGAAGGACCCTCAATTATCTCACTACGCGATGCTAGCCAAACAACGCGATACTTGGCGATCGTACAGCACAGCCCAGCAATCTCAACGAGCTAGATGACCACGTTAGATCCCTGAAGGCGTCAATATTTGAGACCGGCCTAATCCAGGAGGCGCTGGTCCCACAATCGTTAATATTTACGAGAGCCATACGCTCACATGTGCAGCATTGAGGCGCCATGGCGGCACTCTGATGAGACAGAACACGTTAGCGTGGGGCAGCGCTCACCATCGCCTCGTTACACGCAATGAACTTTAAATACTTTGCATATAACATGAGGGGAGATCACTGCTATCTGTACACACAGCCCTGAGATGGCAATAAACCCTCCATGCAGGTGTGGTGGGGCATTTTTATGGGGCACTACGAGGCTGAGGTGGAGCCGCTTTCGCTGCAAAGACCAAGGCAAATAGACTTAGATGGCGGACACGAGGTAACGACCTGAGGTACAACACCACCACCCAAACGGGGCCTCGTAGCTCTCACACTCCACCATCCTCAATCATGGACATACATATTTACCTCAATAATTAAAACACGCTAAAATATTCAAAGCAAACGTAAAATTCTGGATGGTTTCTTGTTGCTAACTGGCACCGCAGTTAAAGAACCTGAGCACGAGGCAGTCTAACAGCCCTAACATGAGTCAACCGAATTGGTGCACAAGATCCCATTTTACGCTGCATAAATTCCTCACGGAACCAAATGTATTTATCCCGTACACACCTCCCACTCTTCACGCTCATCGCAGTGACTAGCCACTACCGCTATAAGTCAGCAACCTTCAATATTAACGACCACCGACCTGAGATCTCGACGATATCGCCGGGCACGATCTCCCTGGCGCGGATCTTCTGGACACCGCTCTTGTTGGCGCGGATCACCTTGCCCATCTCCGGCTCGTACTCCTTCAGGGCCTCGATTGCAGACTCCGCATTGCGCTCCTGTAATACAAAATAAACTTTTAGTCAAATGTACCTAGCACGCAGTACCTATTCATTAGCTTTCAAGAGAAAACAACAATGGGAACTTCAAGGTTTACTACGACCGTCTTCAACAAGTCAAAATCGATTTCAACAACATCACGACTGGATACACACGTACTTACACACAGTTCCTTGACATCATTAATACCGTCAACACAACTCCGTCACAACGTGAACAAATGGAAATAAACTTCGCTCGCCTCCGAATTAGCCGATATGAACAAAAGATACCCGAACGAGCAGCGTCAAGATAAAACGCAGGCAGAACCAGAAGTTCGAATGCCCCCAGCAGCCGAGTAGCCAGACCTGCACAGAGCGCGCCATTGACGGAAGGAGGGAGCCAGGCCCTCCTTACATCATTCACTAGAAGACGTCGACGACGACACCGTGGTGACGCAATCGATTCTAACAGGAGATGCGCGCCCGCCACAGAAAGCACACAGGGCCTCCCAGGGACGCGACCCAGCAGCTCGTGGTTTATTCACGGACAAACAACTGCTGGCGCATCGACCGCACGTCTTGGGAATGAACACAAGTTTGCTAAAGGGACTTCCCGGTACACGAGTTTTCCATCTGCACCGCATCTCATCGACTGGAATTGAGAAAGCTTTACTATAAGTCGTACTTCAAATATTCTGCTATAAGAGTGCAGAATGCATCCTGACATTTGGACGATGCTAAATTATTTGTTTACCTGCAGCTTGCAGAACTTGCAGACATTTCGAGTCGCACACACTCAACTGCTGACGAAAAACAATATTGACTTAATTACACCAACTTGAACATTATCAACCATGGACAGCATTTTTCAAGAAGCCAGCTCAATCCCCGCTCTGTTGGTCAGAACTCGTGCTGCCGCCCCCCCCTCAATACGGACATGAAGTTCGAACACGCGACGGCGACTGACGGTTCGAGAGAACGACGTCAGCCCGAGTTTCATTCCCTTGTGAATTAGGAAAAATTCAATGCGCAAAGAACTTGGGCTGAGCAAGACAAGCTCAAATAGCTCCGATAAAGTTAAACATGAACAAATTTTTTATAAAAAGAAGACTGTACTCTTAAGCTTTTAAATTATTATTTAAGTAAAGTGATAACTTATAAAGAATGTACCGGCTTCACTAGAAACTATGTATTGTAAATGATTCAGAATTATTTTTACTAAATTCGAAGAGTAATATTTTGAAAAACTTGCCAATTACTCAGGAGCAAAATGACGCAGTTTGTGAAATTATTGCTTAACCGATGTCATTCAGAAACGAATTTTCACAGAAAACATGTTTTGGATTAGCCAAGTCAAAAACAGGACGCTAATTTCAATAAAAAAATACGTAAAATCATCACTCCCATGACACACAACAGTTGACACATTAGTGTCCGGAGCCGCACTAGACTGGATGAGGTAACTCGAGACTTTTTCCCTTGTGCTCGGAACAGCTTCAGTTGGACGACCAGAAACTAGTGCCAGCCTCAAATGAGAGGTGCAGGACCCTGCCCTCACACCTCCCCCATGCATTCCAGCCACGTCTGTGAGTGAGCACCGCCAGCCACATCAGCCAGAGAATGAGGTATATTTTGCTCCAATACCAGCTTACCCTCCACGCCCCGACCAACGCTCAGCACAGCTTGTCACGTCCGATACACGTACGCCAAGTGCCCTCACAACTGCCGTGCAACAGACTAATGACATGGCCATGAGGTCTCCACCAAGGTCGCCTGCCTCAGAAGGCCTTACAATTAGCCCGACTGGAGCACTGAATGTCTAGTTAGGAGGAGCAGCAGCTTCGCTGCGTGCCTCGAGTACACCAGCAAACCAGCGCTCGTCAAGTTCCTATTGAAGCTTAATGGTCAATCAGGGAGGAGCTTTTGGGCATGCAGGCTCAGCCAAGGCTGTCAAATTTGGCTGTCAGCTAAGCTTCATAAATTGACGAGGAAAAGCTCTGAAGTGAAGCACAGCATGGACGAGTCTACGTGCCTCCACCAGGCAGCATCGGCTATTTCACTCGACTGAAGCGGCACTCGAGTACCGTTATCGGTTAGTCCTGTAGCATCGAAGTAAATTTGAGTAAACCTACCCTCCCTAACTTACAACCCTGCGTGACACATACACGGGTACATCGTTACCCTCAATTGCCGGGTGGGACAGCCGGAACAGAAATGTGCTCAGCCAGCCAGTTCTCTTGCGACTCGCATGCAGCTCACAATGGGACAACAGTGCAGGCAGTCATCAGCTTGTACGCCCACCATTGCGAATGCTTGCATTAACGTGAGGAAAACCAAAGTTGCGAGTTGGTCATGAGCACCAAATGAACGGGATGAGAAGGTAACAATTTGAACAGGAAATTTGAAACAAAATTGTGTTTCTAACCGGTTTCAGGATGGAATCGTACAAAATGCATCAACAGTGCAAGTGAGCTCATCAAAAAGAACACCGAACATTTCAACGAATAAGACCTCTCAGCCTACAGTCGCCAATGAATGAAGAAACGGAGTGAACCCATTGCTGTGCCGAAATTCAAGACCTAATTTGTTCATGGAAAAGAAAGAAGAAAAAGAGGCGTAGCGACACAGCAGCAGCTGCGGCCGAAGTGTTGGCACAACTGGACTACGGCTGAGTGTCTTGAGCACCTGCACACACCGGCAGCTATGTGGTACACACCTCGTACGTGCGTGGCACTCGTTGACGTGTGGCACACGCACGCCTCATGCTTGCGCGGCATCGATTCATTTATTAGATTCTAATTAGTTAGTTTAAAGCTCCCTAGCCAAATGTAATGCCATCTCAAGGGAGCAAAAGAAGACCTCATTAAGTACGGACTTTAGAAAACGCAGAATCTATGCACAGGTGTGTTCCCACACAAGATTCCCTGCGCATTATAACAGCAAGAGGAAAAAAGAG
>VOMN01135269.1:0-12174 GCA_014899125.1 Orchestia grillus | reverse complement strand
CCAAAGAATGCAACCCTTAGATCGTCCCTGTTGCTCTATTCTTCTATTTTGAGAATACTGTACAGTCTGTGGACCTGGGTGACGGCTTCGAAATCGAGGTGTCGCTAATATTGCAGTCAAACCGTCGAATTTCATCCACGACCGCCAGATCGATTAAACATGCATGCACCTACGATGAAGGCTTCCAACTGCGATGCGAGTCCAATCACTTGGATGTTTTGTGTTTTTATGGGTACACTAATTTATAAACACAAGCAAAAATGTTCTATAGTTCTCGCAAAGATTATCGTTCAAGCGTAGTTGCAACACGACGAAGACTCTAAAGACTGCACCTTGGGTAAACGCAAAAAAGCCGTTAAGTCGTAACTTGATACCTAAACTGCTTGATATTTACCGATCGCTGGTCATCATAGAAAGTTTACAGCTAATTTACGGCTAATTTTGCATCGTACGTAATGTCACTGTTCACCAAAGCTGAATATTCTTGTTTGCTTTTGGTCAAGAAGTTTTTATTTTGGATATTTATCGTCGGAGACATGGAGTCTAGTTTTAGTCGATACTTCTTGCGTTCTTTTGTACAAGAAGTTCAGTAATCGGTCCTACTGTTTGGGAATTATGTCACTAAGGCTCTAATTGGCGCCACTTGTACTCGCTTGTATAGGGAGAGTTTGCGCCTGGAAGTAACGGAAAACTTCCAGCTCGACAAAACTTTTCGACCCAAACGATCGGTCCAGGCCTCGCTCTGAGCCTCTGACCGTGGAAGGCGCGTGGACTCATGACGCACAACTCGAGGGCCTGAGGAGCTATGCGAGACAAGGGTGATGCGCAGGATAATGTGGGCTCTGCACTGAAGCATGTGCTTTTGTTTGTTATTCATTCCATAAATAATTGCGTTAATAAAATATTCTAAGGAAGAATGAAGTTACCCTTCCTCCCTGTCTGCAATATTTGTTTAACCATGATTAACTTATTAGACATAAAATTAGTCGCCTGCCACTAATATGGTGCAGTACCTCCACTAGCACTAATAATTGCGGCAATTCCAGGTGGTATATAGCCTATAAGTGNGAAACAGTAGAAGAAGGACCATTATTGACGTCTTGCAGTAGTTCCATCATTCATAAGGTGCGATTCTGGTCAACATTTCGGGATTCCCGGTCCAGGTCCTCACCGATTAGAATATTCTTCCGACCACAATTTCGTCCCGTATTGCCGTACGTACCAGATTGTTTTTATTGCTGGTAGTCCCGCATGAGAGTGCGGCATGAAACACCAGCGAATTTCGTTGCATCCTTCACTGAATATAAAAGAGACAAAAATCTATAACCCCTTTTTGCCATCCCGAGACGCTTTCCTTTCGTCCCATCCTTGAGGACAACTACGAAACAAGTCTACACCTTCCTAGCTTTGAATAGAGACTGATGCCTGTTCAGTCTTTGCATGTAAGCTAAACTTCAGTCACGGCTTTGAAAACCGATTGATGGACGTAGTAAATAACTGGAGATGGAAAAACAATAGGTGACTTATTTTTTATCCTTGAAGTCTACTATTCATTGTGTAGGTAATAAGTTGATATTAAATAAACCTGTTTAGTTTTTGTATAAAGGTATGAGCTGCATTATTATTGAATAAATCTAATCACTAACAAATATGCTAGAATAAGTATTTTTTGATTACCGATGGATTTTTAAGACTTAAATTCGACATTACTCATGGCTGATAAGTTAAGTAAGTCGTTATTGCAAAAACTAGTAGACGGGCCCCACCAAAAATGGCGGGACAAAAGATCGTAATTTCTCAACATGCCGTTTGTGTCGCGATTAATTTGATATGAAATATTGTTATTTTCAGTATCCCTGATACAAATTGCCTTTTCTGACAGTCTCGCTTAGTTAGAAGTACGGACCCGGAAATTTTCACTATCTAAATCCTTAAGAGCGTGACAGTGAGACGGACGGACCAAGCAACACTGGACTATTACTATATACGGAGTGGGATCGATAGAACATACCGTGGCCTAGCGCTATGAGAAAAGCTAAGGTTGAGAAACTTTTGATCGAAGAAAAATACACGTACACCGTCCAGACGGAAATGAAACCACCTAAAATCGTTGCAGGAAATTCTAACTAACAAAACTCAAAGAATTAAAGTCACTCGAACTTGGATGTCATCCAAGGTGATTCATAGCATGGTCATGTGGGTACATGAATGTTCAACAGTCAATGGTAATATTCAGAGAGAAATAATATTTATAAATAGACATTGTTATCATGAAGGATTAAAAAAAAGACTTCGTAATCTTGAATATTCAAAAATGTTTGTCTCAGAAGAGTACTTTTCATTTCCTCTACAATTTTACGTACTTTTTTACCTTCGATTAAAATTTGTTAGTTGTCAGTTTTGTTCAGGTAACGCTGGGAGATCCTCAACGTTCTCTTGCTATAGACTTTTGGAGCCCACCTGACCCTGCTGCGGGGGGAGGGCACAGTCCCCTGGTAGCTGCAGTGATCTCCCAGCTCCTAAAGGCTCGTCACGACAACGTGAACTGTGCAACGAGCTCTTGCTGGGGTTATACGACCTCCCGCATTCGTTCTAAGTGCTGACAGAGATATTCAAGTCAGAAATAAAAGTTAAGTGACGTACTTCACAATACTTAAATATTAGAGAGCAAAGTTTTAATTGAAATTGAGTATTGAACATTGGGGAGAGCGTAGCGAGCTGCGCTGGCACGTGTCCAGTTCTCGCACAGCTGCACTGCAGGTGGTGGCTGTGCCCAGGTGGAGGAGACTAGAGGCTTCTTGATCACTAAGTTCTTACACTTGCCTAGTTCGTAAATCTCCATTAGCGTAGTTCCTATTCGCGCAAGGTGAGAAATTATAGCGGTTTTAAATGGACTCTAAAGAGCAGATGGTAATATACGAGGTACTAAAACAAGAAAACTTGTTAAAATTTTACACTTGCTTCTGTTTGGATGTTTGTTTGATCATCAATTGCACTAACTGGACAGGCAATAACTGCACCAGCTAGACAGGCAATAACTGTATCAATTGGATATGCAATAATTGCACCAGCTGGAGGGTAATCAATGCACCAGCTAGACAGGCAATAACTATACCAATTGGACAGACAATAACTGCACCAGCTAGATAAGCAATAACTGCACCAGTTGAACAAGCAATAACTGCACCAGCTGTATGGCAATAACTGCACCAGCTGTAGGGCAATCAGTGCACCAGCTAGACAGCTTCACACCGCCGCCAGCTTCGAGAGCGACTGTAGGGTTAGCGTGAGATGGGGAAGTCGGGGGCCACCCAACGTGGGGGTGCAGGACTCTAGACCTCAAAACTGCCGCCATTCATTCAGGCAGAATTGATGCACAGGGCATCGCAATATGTGGACTTACACCAAATATGTATGACTGGTCATGAAATGTTTAGTGAGTATTATTTAATGAAACATCATAGAACTACATGAGTGACAGGTAAGAACGCCAATGGTTGGCTTCCGTTGTGTGCGGTACTCAGTACACACCTGAGCGACAGACTGTGGGCTTGTGCTAAGCAGTTCCTGAGGGAAGGGATTGGCGGAAGAGATTTCTTCGAAATTTTCTTAAGAATTGGGATCATCTATTTTTAATTATAGTTCAAATAATCTAAGACATGCTCACGAATATAATACCTTAGTACTTGCTTGTTGAGCACTATTTTCCTTTTAAATGCTCGTAAGTATATTTATGATATTATGTACCAAAGAGTTGAGTTCCATGACTTTCTTTCATAGTCTTAACAAGCTTCCACAATTAGGTTCAGTTGTTCACGAAAACACTACAGAACAGATCAAATGTGCATTTTAACAGATTCGTACACATTTAGTGAGACATCACCTGGCCGCCTCTAAATTAGTGCAGTTAATCTGTTGTGAACATGAACTCGTGGGGACACACGCCAACAATGTTGCATTAAAGAGAAAAAGTTCCCCACGAGGTAAGCCTTCGCCGTCGTTGCCAGCTCCCGCCTCACGAGATTGGGATTAGTGCAGCGGTAGTGCAGCGTTGGGGCGGTGCAGCGAAATTAGTGCAGCGGTAGTGCAGCGTTGGGAGGTTTCAGCTGTGCAGTCGTATAACGCGCTTCTCAGATAGGCGCACTTTAAAAAAAATCTAATTTGGCGAGATTGTGTCGTGTTGAAATTCCTCTGTAAGAGTTGGTTTCAGTGTAATTTACTTATGAGAGACCCAAAAGCTGCCACACTAATCACGAAGCACTAATGTAAAGCTTCCTTAAGCCTATTTTCATCACAAGAAATAGTTATTCGCCTAGTCATCAGGAAGAACATGCACAAGTACATACTTGACAGCTTAAGATTGAGCGCAGGAGTCCCATGAAATGGTAACAAAAATATAAGTGCATGTATGTGTACACATACAATTGCAGAAATGAACCAAAAGTATCTAAAGTTTGCTTTTCTTTGTCAATTTGTTCGCGTGTGTGCATTGGGCTGTGTACTAAGTACCTCTGGTCCCTGAAATCCGATGATTTATTGGAAAAAATATTGTTAACGAAATCACCGTAAAACTGTACCAACTCACATCAGCATGTTACTACAGGCAAATGGATTGTTATTTAGTCATGGATTAAAATTCGTTTGATTTTCATTCAATCGTTTCAACGAAGTGAAATCAACCGTAAAAAGTTATAGATTATATTTTTTATCAGACGCAGGCTCGCCTGCTGTTTCTGCCTGCTTACGTAAATTCCTGCGCTTTCTTATCTATGTTTAGATGACCATTTTTTTATTAGTCGGGTATGACTCAGTTTGTCGTGCATGACTACGGACAAAATTTAAAAAGGGTCTTTGGAGAAAGAAAGCTTCCATTCACAGACTGTGCATCGATTGCGAGGGCTTTTGTCATGACCTTCAAGAAGCCTACGACCACACTCAGCTCTTGATACAAGTATCTCAATATAAGTTTATTCAAATGTACTGCTAAAACTTGAATACTAGAGATTAAAACACTTCTGAGCATAGGAAGCGTACTCATGGAGTCGTACACTGAGAAGACACTCACTTGCCGCCCAGCAGCACCCCGGGGTAGACCTCATCGTAGTCCATGACGGGGACCCTGAAGGTGCCGCCGCCGGGCTCCAGCAGCAGGCTCCTCAGCTCCTCCACCTCCACCCGTCGGGGCTCCTTTCGTCCCATCCTGAACCAAAGGCAACACGTGAAGCCCCAGCATTCGAGACTCAATGATTCTCTTTCACACGAAACTTTTCAATATTAATGAGCTCGTAAATCTACGGAGATTACTACCAGCAGTTAACTATATGCCTGAAAGTCTATAAAATAGATATGTAAAACTGTCCTTTTTCCTTCCTCCTCTGTTTAGGCAAAGAAATGTGAGCTTCTCGTTCTAANTCACGGCGTCCACATGTGTCGACAGTGACCGTGTGAATGCAGTAATCATGGCGTCCACATATGCCGACGGTAACCCTTAACAGGTTACAGCTCCGAGACAGTAACCGTCAAGTCGTCAACTTGACTCGACTGTGTACCGGACAAGGAATAGACTAACTCGGGAGTGTTTATCATCAAGGCGTAGGATTAATATCCTACGGTGCCTTATGTATCCCATACAAGTTTAGGGGAACAAGATATTGATGATCCCAATCTGAATTAAAATCAAAATAGTTCGATAGTGGTACGGGTTGAAAAACATCAATCAAGAGTTGATAGCTATGGTTAATCGTGTACAGGTGAGTTGAAGGTGTGCAATTAAGATCTAATTATGATATCTTTTTTGGCATGCTACGTGATTTTCACTGAACAGTTCTGAGGAATGAGAGACTCCGCTCAGTCCACCCAACTTCCCTTAATGAAAGCGAACTCTACACCCCTCACGCTGTTCCCTCGCTGAGCTGCCTTGGATGAGTTACCAACCCTCATATGGAGTGGCGTCTGGGCAGCACGTTTGGCTGCTCAGCCAGCGCCGTGAACTGCTAGCGGCTTTGCCTTGTGAGTCTGGTCTGTGAGGCGTCATCCTAGGCAGGTCTCGCTTATTCTTGCTCTCTATTTCCCACTCTTCAACCCCATAACGCCTCAGTTAACTCTCCCGTAAGACTGCGAGTTGCTGTAAAGAGAAGCAAGCGGCAGCCTTAAGAAACAAAATCCGATGTCGCCCCAGACAATATTGGACAATATTCTCCCAGCAATTCTCGAGCAGATGGAGGGAGACTCGCACATTCAGGGGACGCTAACTTTGTCTCTGGGTCGGCGAATTGAACTTCTTGATTTAAGGCTTGAATTTTGTGAGCGTAATCTAGACAGATGTGAAGAACAACCTTTATCATAGAACATAATATTCAATCAGCATTCATTTTGAACGAGTAGCTGGCAGAGTCCAGTCTAGAAAGTCAGAAAGAGATAAGAAAATTCTACTCATGCCGTTGAAAAATAACAGTCGTCAGAGGTTTCATTCGTCCTTAGTCTCTAGAATGTTTGCATAGTATGTTCGAAATAAATCTTTGCACAGCATGTATGCTCTCAGTAAACCTTTACATAGCATGTATACTCTCAGTAAAATTTGGTCAATATTTTTTACAAAACTAAAATTTCCGAGGAGCTGTAATCGAGTAATTTCGTACCCGAGTAAAGCGATAAAATTGAATTACTTCCTGAAGACTGAGGTGCAGACTCGAATGCCCAGTTACCGACTTTATGTTGTTTCTTCACTCATTTGATGCAGCAGCCACAGGCTGCAGGTATATTTGTAGCAGGCAATGAAGCGGCCAAATGGTAAGGGGCACCTCATCAGCCAAGTCATGAATCGCTCATGCAGGATTCAAACTGAGTCAAAAGATAAGGCAGGCAACACAAGAGAGGCAACAGGAAGTAAGGATCAGTCATCAACAAGAAAGCTGATGGAGATGGAATGCAATTAGACTTATGGCAACTCAATTCATGAAGCAAACTACGAAAAAACGTGCAGATGTCCGCAGTAACACGTCATCTCGTTCAGCTGCCCCAACTGACGGCAACACGTCGTCTCGTCCAGCTGCCCCAACTGACGGCAACACAGCGTCTCGTCTTCACACGCCCCACCAGACGAACTGTTGCCAACCTCGATATTTGTAAGTCCTCTTTTCGTACGATTCGATTTCGGATCTCATTTTTGGCAAACCTTGGTAAGGATTGGTCAGATCCAGGTCATTTCTGTGAGGCTGAGGCTGGGGATGTCTGGCTGAGGCTGGGGATGTCTGGCTGAGGCTATGGATGTCTGGCTGAGGCTGGGGATGTCTGGCTGAGGCTAAGGATGTCTGGCTGAGGCTGGGGATGTCTGGCTGAGGCTGGGGATGTCTGGCTGAGGCTGGATGTGTGACGTTTCGTCTCATACATTCAATAAGCAACAGCGGTTATTAAGCAGAAAATTATGGGCGTTTCTGCCATTTATGGAAATATCATCGCCAAAACGGACATTCAACACATTTTTTTAAAGATCTCAGTTTATGTTGTGAAATATCATCGAAGCAATAGAACCTTCTGGAAGTTACGAGTTATTTAAGACGTTCTATAGTATGAAATTTTTACCATGTTTCTAGGTAACGAAATATGTACCACGTATTAAGTTATGAAATACTCACGCCACAACCACACGACAACGTATGAACTGTAAAGCAGGACTGTCACACACACACACAACACCAGGCACGGCTGCTCACGCTGACCTGTGACAGCCTCTACAGCGTGTGTGTCAGAGAGACGATCGCTATTCAACCTCCCTCCACCACTGCCACAGCCCGACTGAGGAGGCCCTGTGGTACCTGGGGTTGTGGTGTGGTACCTGGGGCTGTGTTGTAGTACCGAGGGTAGTGGTGTGGTACCTGGGGTTGTGGTGTGGCACCTGAGGCTACATTGTGGTGCTTGAGGTTGTGGTGCAGTGTCTGGGGTTGTGTTGTAGTTCCTAGGATTGTGTTATGGTACCTGTAAATGTAGTGTGATACCTGGGGCTGTGCTGTGGTACCTATGAATGTGGTATAGTACCTGGGGCTGTGTTGTAGTACCAGTAAACGTGGTGTGGTACCTGGGATTGTGTTGTGGTACCTGTGAATGTGGTGTAATACCTGGGGTTGTGTTGTCGCACACATGAATTAGGTGTGGTATCTAGGGTTGAGCTCTGAGACAAAAGGTGTCTGGGATGCGTGTTTTAAAGATCTAGTAAATCCGTTCAGTGTGACGCTTTTGAAACTTGTAAAATTCAATGTAGAAATTCTCGTGCTGCACAAGATGAGTATTGACAGCGGTGGTCTCGTGAAACGCACTGTACAAAGCCACTGCTTTTTCCTCTTCGAAAGTGGGACAATTGAAGTAATGTTAAACAGCAAAGTTCTGCCGCTATGACTACTGCAGTCGCACTGTACCATCTACTTTGTAAATGTTAAAGGATTTTCAATATTTGTTCTATATTTTTTTCTCCATGCTATAAAGGACATAATCGGCATAATCGGATATATGCTGGGAACAAAAACTTTCCGAAATTTTGCTAAGGGTTGTCCCAAATAAAGGTAATAATGTTTTGAAAGCCAATCACTCGCATATTTTGTAGCAATTGAAAGCGTTTGTTAGAAAAGCATTTCGATTTCTTTCCTTTACAAAGAAATCGTAGGTCTTCGATTATTTACCATTACCTGGAACAAAGGATATAAATGTTTGAGTAATGAGTTGTCAGAGTTTGAGTGAGTGAGGGGATTTATGGATCACTCTCAACTTCTCTATGATTGGGCCAACGAAAATTGTGTTTTCTATCAGTTGGGAATCAGGAAGAAATTTTTTTTTGAATAAGTCTACGGTTTTTAGTACGTACATTTAAGTAACTATTCGGTTTCAGGCCGAGCCACGTTGGATGAAAAATACGGAATCACGGATAGGTGAAAGTAATGAGAGAAAATCCGACTAAGTATAAAAGGTGTATGCATCTCACTGATAATTGATGAGGCTCACAAAAATGAAGAATGAGCACATAAAACTGATGTAGCATGTGAGGGTGACAAGCCGATCGAAAAATGGAGTATGTTCTTTCGCAGGCTATAACATATTTATAATAGGTAAAGGAAAGCATAGCAAAGAATCTTATATCTTACTACCCAAACACAAGCGTAACTACTCTCTGAGACGAACCTACGACGGAGATAAAAAGTTCTGTCCCTACGGAGCTCATACCGTTATCGCGATGAAGGCGCTATCACTCGCATCTATTTTGCTAGGTCATCAAGAGACGTCGAATTAGAATATCATGAATATTATCTGGTATGTCACTTGAGTCGTCATGAGTTCCAGCTGTGCATTTATTTTCCAGAATTTTCCTTGATCCTTTTTCCTTAAAATACCTTAATGTTATACAAACTTAAGCAAAATCTGGCTGTCAATATAATTTCCAAGAATCATGAATAAAAGAGATAAGTTCATTTAACTTTTTTTGATTTCAATGAAAACTCTAAAACAACTTGAAAGTGCTTCCAAAGCACCGGAATACTTTTCTCTCGAGGCTTTTTTCTCATGATTAGGTTTTGTAAAGTGAAATATACTTCAGTGTAATGATGTATAGTATATTCTCATTCGCAAAATTTTTAATTCTGTATAAGTAAAGCTGTCCTAACTTACCAGGAAACATTTAAGTTTGATCCTGAACTTTTCCATCTTACTACCGGTCGTAAATCCGCACACGCAGCAATGAAAAAGTTTTTTCCAATAAAATGTGAGCAGACGACGCTACCGGAGGCTGGAACCGAGTTCAGTAGCAGACGACTCTTCCAGACCTGTTCAGTGCCTGAGTAGCCGCGATAGAGGGTGGAAGTGCAAAGATTCCTCCGTAAGCGACGAGCAATTGTTGATTGCGTATTCAGTAGTTTTGAAACAGCCTTTGACAAAGCAGCAATTGATGAATGACGATTTGATCATGTTACAAGCCCACATTGGTTGGAGGAACATCAGTCGTTTTTTCTGACTCAATCCTGTGATGGAACGATCTAATTTGTAGCAAAACAAGTTAGGACATCGCGGCGGGGCCATAGGTTTCCTGGTGAAATCTGGCGGGCGGCGCCGGGTGTTGTGTTGAGCGAGGGGATTTAATCTTTTAAATGATTTAGAAGGACTCTGAGAAGAAGCAATACATCGTGCTCGGGTTATGAAAGGTGCAGAACTGTACTCGGCTCGAGCTGGCATGTTAGAACTCGGCTTTTGGAGGCCTGGTCGTGCTCTTCGCCCGACATACTGAGACTGAGCAACAGCACATTTTCTCCGTCCGAGAAAATACGACATAATTCTAAATTGATGGACATGATGCTGCTGCTGCACGTCAGCACCGCGTTCACTGCAGTTGGAATATCTCCCCTGTCCAGGTTTTGGTGAGTCATTTCTCGATTGATGAAACCTTTCATTACTTCACAAAAGGGCCATACTTGTACCGGCCAACTCTGGGTAGTGAGAGGCAAGAACTGGAAATATATCTTGTTCTGACGCCATAAAGCTCCTTGTTGTGCCAACATCTCCAGCAGCTAAGTTGTACGCGTCTGACTTGAGGGTGTGTGGTGAGTGGCAGGGGCTCATATCTATGCATGCGCGCTCATACTCATCATGTACTCGTCTCAGCGTGGGTATTCTTAGCTTTACGTAACTTTAAAGATTACCCAAATTAAAACATATCCTTTTATATACAAAAATTTCCTGTTTTGTAGTACGCTATAAAAAGCCAATGTATCTGTAGGCGCAGAGAAATATTGTAGATTCCTTCTCATACAGAAGTAGAAGTTGACAGGCATTACATGTTCCTTCTCATACAGAAGTAGACCGGCATCACATGTTCCTTCTCATACAGAAGTTGACAGGCATCACATGTTCCTTCTCATACAGAAGTAGACAGGCATCACATGTTCCTTCTCATACAGAAGTTGACAGGCATCACATGTTCCTTCTCATACAGAAGTAGACAGGCATCACATGTTCCTTCTCATACAGAAGTTGACAGGCATCACATGTTCCTTCTCATACAGAAGTAGATGCAGACATGACTTGTATGTCATTAATCATATAGAAAGGCAGACCTCGTATGTTCTTTTCCATGCAGAAATACTTGCAGAAAGGCTTCATATGTTCCGTTTTATGCACATTAAGTCTCTGACAGGCCTTGTTTGGTCCTATTCACGCAGAAGTAGCCGCAAACAGACCTTGTACATTTCTTCTTCTACAGAAGTAGTCCCTGACCGGCTTTGAATGTTCCTTCTGATGCAGAAGAAATCGCAGACGCACACCTTGTATGTCTGTTCTGGTGCAGAAGCGTCACACTTGCTACAAGGGCCCTCTCGCAGCTCCGGTGTACAATGGAAACCTCATGCATAAGTGACAAGCCACCTGGCGCTGGCCCAACTGCCTGGTCTGGCATCGATGTTTGCTTCAGGATTGATAGATCTACCTAGGGAAGTAGAAAGATCTACTGAGAGAGCTAGAAAGATCTACTGAGAGAGCTAGAAAGATTTACCGAGAGAGCTAGTTAGGTCTACGAAGAGAGTTAGATAGATCTACCTAGAAAGCTTTACTCGTGGGTTCCCTTCGAACGATGTCAACGTACACAGGGTGTAGCCCAATGATCTGACATGTTTGATGGTCTAATAACCGCAAAATAACACAAAAAAAGAACGGAAGTTTTTCATTTTCAAACTCTACATATACGTCAACTTTCTTTTGTTTTCCTTAAGGTTAAAAGAGCTTTTCGTTAATTTTTCATTTTATCTCATTTTAATTAACCCAAGAATGTGTGAGCTCATTTAGTCGCACTGTGTCCATGAAAAGGCTGATTGCCACTCCAGNTGGCTCCAGGCTGTTCATAGAGAGGTTGAGTGGCTCCAGGCTGTTCATAGAGAGGCTGAGTGGCTCCAGGCTGTTCATAGAGAGGGTTGCGTGGCTCCAGACTGTACCTAGAGAGGGCTGAGTAGCTCCAGGCTGTTCATAGAGAGGGCTGAGTGGCTCCAGACTGACCACAGAGTCCTCAGTTGTGTGGGGCTCGCACAACAAGCCCCGAGTTCGCACGAGCGTTCGTCACAACTACCGAGTCGTGTGGTGTAGTTCAGTCGGTCGATATCTCCGTGGACACAGATCGTTTCTTCCTAATTGCGCGTACATGGCAGGAAC
>VOMN01135263.1:0-31994 GCA_014899125.1 Orchestia grillus | reverse complement strand
CGTCTTCAGCTCCATTTATTCGAGCAACGTTGTGCGAGGCCGGCCCTGCTGCTCTTGGATCGCCGTGCCAAACATTTCTTGAGGTTATTATACACTATCTGTGTCACCGTTGACAGGATCTTGAGGGTTCCACACTCCAACCCCCACATGGCTGGGATCCAGCGGGTGTTGAACTCCAACCCCCACATAGCTGGGATCGTGCGAGTGTTGAACTCCAACCCCCACATAACTACGATCCTGCGGTCCCCACCGCTAGAATGCCGCAGGTTTTGGACTCTAATCCTTACATAGTCAAGATCCTACAGTTTCTCACAGAGGAAAAAGCGGATGAAATGAATTATTCCTACGAGACATCAAAAGGGTCTTCCCATCTCAGCTCCGTCCACATTTTGGTGAGGTCGTGTGGCGCTCACGGGGCCCTGCGCTGTCAGTCGTGAGGAGCTCTTTGATGAGAAACTCTGCGAATTAGACTGAAAAATTTAATTCGAAGAAATATATTCTAGCGTATTTCCTCAATGGTTTCTAAGTAATGTTCCTGAAAGTACTATTACTGCTGAGGGGGAACTTATTTTAATTTGTCATGAGTTGAAGTTCATACTTGGAGAAGTGTCAGTTAACGTAAAATATTTCTATGAACTGTAACGTTTTCGTTTTCCATTGTTCCAAATACGGCTCCATCGGAAACTATACTTATCGGTAAAATCTCATTTTTCTTCGCGCAGGAAATTAGCAATTTTCGTAACCATTTAAAATTCTTTCGAATGTCTGCCCCTCTTTTACTTCAATGCTTTCCACTACTCTCCTTTGCCTCTATTTTCCAAGCATTCACACAATCCTCAGAAAATAACCTAAAGTGGTAATATTGACGTCGAGCCATGCGAGAAATGGCTCCCCAGTCACCAATCCTACGATTTTTAAACGCTCGTCGAAATACGTTCAATGATCTTGCACGGTCACGGTCTGCCTACCCGTTGAGGCCTCGCTCGTGCAATGCGCCCAACCGTCTTGTATCTGACGTACTAGAGTTCTATAAACCCAACGAGAGGTTCATTGGCTGGCCAAACGCCACAGAAGGTGAATCATCAACGAAGCGCAGCAGATTCTTGCTTATTACTCGTTTCTGAGCAAATTTCTTCTATGGGCCTTCTTTCTCGAAGTCCTAAGATGCCTCCATCCAGCCGCACTTCTTGCTACAGGTACATGCTCGGGAAGCCGGTCTACCGAAATAAAAGTCCGGGCTATAGCTTGCACTTGAACGCTCGAGGGCCTCGTTTGTTTACATTTCGGAATCGTGGTGTCAGCATCCTAGGAAAAGCAAGACAGTGGTAAAACGCAAACATTTTCGTAATGACTGAATGGCCGCGAAAGTAAGATTTTGCTAACATCGTCTGAGTTCCTTGGTATCGCCAAGTGAAGGAGCGTAATGTTTCACTTCAATGCGATGTAGTACGTCAGTTACGTACATACGTTACGCCTTGAGCTCCTCCGTGCGTGAGAGGATAGCAGCTCCCCGACAGAAGCATTTTGCTTGCTGAATGAAGAACTTCTCGATTCTCTCGTTTCCATAGGTTTTGATGCTGGTGGGAGGTATTCGTTGCCTCGAGAGTGGGTCTTTTTCTCCTTACCAGATTATCACGCCACTTGAATTATCACGCACGTTATTTCTGGTGCGGTGGTCGCCCGTGTAAAGCCTGCGCTAGCACACTTACTTCAAGCAGCTAATGAGCGAAAACAGTCCTTATTTAAGAGCGTCAGAATTGCAAAACACGGACATCTTTTGAAGATTTTTAATGTTTTCTGCCCGACAGCAATTTGTTTTCCAATAGCCTTACGACTCGTCAAAAAGCTTTGTGGAGAAGGATTTAGGATTCATTTGAAATTATTTCCCGACTCGTGCTTGAATGTTTTCCTAGATATTCAATAACACTTTAGTACGGCGATGAGCATGCGAATTCATTCTTTTGTAAAGATATACGTACACAAGTTTGTGAACGATCTAAGAGCATATCATTGAATAAAGTGTAGGTTTCAGCTTTTGCTAGATAAAATAAAGTATTTCATCGATTTATTGTAAAAAAAATCGGTGGTGTTGCCCTGCTCTGTCATCTTCAAATATGATTCTTACGACACTGAAATTTTGAACAGCTCGGTTAATTCTTAAAACATGGTTAAACATCCGTCATAAATAAATGTTTCGATTTCAGAAGTTTGTACGCGTTTTGACGGTGTGTACAGTGTAGACTTTGCGTCTAGCTCCTGACATAACAAACTGCTTGAGTATGTCTAGAATTCTTGTCCTTAATGATCTCGTTGGAAGCAAGGACATTTTTTTTGACTCGCTTCATTCGGAGAACAACTCCTCAAATACCAAATGAAAGCTGGTCAAGACTCGCTTTCAGCTGCCTTGCTTCTGCAAAATCTCGAAAGCCTGACGGCCACACGTGAGTAGAGCGTCAACGATCCTGGTGGCTGTCATAGTGTGCAACTCACGTTTTGTTTGTCTTAATGCATTTTTCTTTGAATCGTTTTACGACTAGAAGTTCATTTAGTTTCTTTTTCCGAAATGGAATGTAAATATACCTCATTTAGTACAGGAAGGCTCCATCCTAAAGTGTGTTAGTTATGGTTCGTTATCTGATTAGAAACCTGTGCTCCGAAAAAAACTTCTAATTTACTGTGCTGATCAATCGGACTGAATTCATAGCATCGTGTTCCTTTTTTGAGCATGTACTTTGGATATATCAAGAATAAGTGTGCATATCTATCAAGCACAAGCAGGTAATGGGGTGTATTTTAGGTTTCAGTCTTTAATTATTACCAGGTAGGCAGATAATAATTATGTAACGGCTCTGCGCTTATTTAATTATTAGCAGCCGCTGAGTGTTTCATTTGTTACACAGCAACAAAACGCGCCGAGTTGCTCCAGCTAGCAAACTTTGTCCAGAATTTTATCTGCTTTTAGATAATTTAGCAAAACTTAGAAACAATTTTTTGTGTCATTTCATAGGTTTATTATCCACATTGATTTCACGATAATTGTAAGATGAAGCAATAGTTGTCAAGAATTTCGTGATTACCTTGAAAAGGCAGTGCGTCGTTGAAATATCGAACAAATGGCGTACTATATTCTCTTGTTCTTCAAGAATAGTTCGATTACCTGATACGAATTCTTCACCCGTTTAGATAGTTGGTTTTTCCTGCATATTTGCATATTTCAACACTGAATTTGCATGCATCGGTACCATGACGTTTGTTACAGTATTTGTGCGCAAAAATGTCCGAAAAGATGCAAAGATGCATCGTGTTGATTCACAAAATATCAAATATAAATGTTAAAACTCGTCGCTAGAGCAACAAATTTGACTCTCGCAGTGTTTGCTCGACTTTTGGCAGACAAATGAAAAAATTCAAGCCCTAGCAATGATCTCTCTTTTGCTTACGAATGGACCTGAGACCTATTTACCAGCGCATTTAAATTCTACACTTTGAAGTAAACTTTCCGGGCCACATTAGTTTACATTATCTCGCTTTATAAAATGTTCCAAGTAACTACTAGCTTCGGACGAAAAATTTAAAGCTCGAAGTACTGTTTCCGACCAAATCACTTGTATGCATTCCTTGCTGCCACTCGCCTGATTTGATGAAACTGGAAGCGCTGCTTTGGGTCTGACAATACTTTTACTTGGGTTCTTGTTTACTTGTTAGAATACATTTTATGCTAATGAAGTTCTAAGAGGATTCTTAAGTACTTAAGAGTTAATAGAGATGTGGTAGCGTCAAAATGTAATCTTTAATTTCAGTTGACACGAGTTCACTTGACAGTCCTAAGCGCCCTGGTTATAGACTCCTAGAATGATCGACCCCAGAAATCCTTCAAGATGACCCCTCAGGGGGCATAGGATAGGCCATAGGCAATAGTTAGGTTAGTTAGGTTAGTAAGGTTTGTCCTATGCTATGGGGACTGACATTCCCAAAGGCACTGTTAGGTTACCTCAGCTCAGCTTTCTGGACCAAGTCATTCAAGCCCAATTTGCTTCTTTCCATTTTGATGTCTTCTCTGATTATTCTTTATCTTTTCTTCCTCTTCCATCTTAGCTTGCTGTTTCTATGAGCAAGGAATCTTGTGTATGAACACGCATAGATTCCGCGATTTAGCTCGTCAATACTAAATGGTCTCTTCTTTTCGCTCTTTTGGATATCATTTCATATGGGTAGGAGCTTTAAGTAACTTGTAATCTATTATCTAATCCTACGAGATGACGTCCATGTGAAGGAGTACCGGCCTTAGACGTGCACGTATTACACGATTACGTACCTAACAACCGCTAGAATATTTTACGTCTGCTTGCGTACCTGTGCGTGATTGATGTATGACAGCATGGGTTTTGGGTGACAACTCAAGTATCTCGTTGCGGTTGCCACATTTCAATCTACACTATTCTGTTCTACTTTAGATACGCTACTCGTATCTAACGCTCAGCATTATGCTTAGGACGCTCCCTGCGGAATCTTGCAATCAAAATAGTTCAGACTCTCTGAAGTTAGGAATATTCCCCAGTGAAGCTGCTGGCAGCTACCCTCACCATTCTGCTAAGTTCAATTTGCTGAGGAGAATATATGGTACGCAATACTTGGATAAAGTCTCGAAACCGGACAATCTGTGCTCGTGAGTGAAGAAACATTTATTATGAGATCCCAGAAAGACTCGAATTGTTTATTATCTAATGGGGTTCTGGAGAACGAGTTTTCATTTACTTTTGCTGAATTCCAATATATTGCTCCGTCAAATTCCTGCTCCCGGTTCTTCATTCCTCATTTGATTGTAAACCTGTATCTGATGTAAATTACTTTAGGTAAATAAATGTTAAATGTTTAAATGTTTAATATTGCTCGTGCATCCAAGGCAGGATCAACAGCAGTTCATGACTGAGTAGGCTGGGACTTCCTCGTGCAACTCCTCCTCCAGCAAGGACGAGTTAACTCTGTTACCTCATCAGCATATCTCAATTTTGGGCGAGCAGCCCCGCCAGGTTTTGTGTCTTGAATAGAAAATAACGTGGAATGAGCTCACTCGTCCTTCCTAGATTTCTTTCAGGACGAACTGACCATTTCCGAGTGTACTCATACATCTGGAAAAAATTACAAAAGCCGCCTGTATACAGCCCTTGTTCGTGCAAAAACATTCGGCCGGGAAAAGGATCAAGTCAAGCAGACTAAAAGAATATTTCTGTCTCCCTCTCTTTCATGGAAATTTTGGGTTCCTGAAATTGCTCTATTTTTTTTTTACTCGTTTTCGCTTCTCCGTTTCTTGTTTCTTCGATTCTTCGAATCGCGCTTGCGGCTACTTTTGTTGGCTGTAGCGAGCAGTATACATCGATACTTTCGAGTCAGGAGTGCATGTTTTGAATACTTGGAGCTAAAGGTTGTGAACACAACTCAAAAGGTGTCTAAAAAAAGCTTCAAGTCTATTGAAGACAACCTAATTTATTCGCTCCTACCTTGTGGTCATTTTCCTATGATTTAAAGGAGCACTCTACAGTTGCCTTGTGGAAACAATTCGAACAGGAGTTCGCTGCTCTATATAGTCTATTTTTCTGGCGACAAGCTATGCAACTCAAATTAAAAGTCACGTCTTCTCTTGTGTGCATGCTCAGGTGAACGCTCGTGAAGCACATCATGAAGGTGTCATGTTTTACATGTACAGCTCTCGTGAAGTGAAATTGATCCATCAAATAAAAATACTAAAAATTATACAATAAAATGTCACCGAAACGGGCGTGTTGAAGTGCCAGTAATTTTATAACTCACATCTCCTGTACGACCTGTAATGCACAGCTAGCCTTTTGGAGACACCTAAACATTCGTGGCTAATTCCAGTAATTACGAACTGATGAAAACGTTTGCAAGGAACCAAAGAACAATTTCAAGTAACCTTTTTGCTGTTTTTCCCAGTTGCCTCATCTTATGAGCCTTGTATTAAAAAAACTTTCTATTTTATGCGAGTTTCAAACGTAGCGTACTTCTTGTACAATTAAATTCTTTCAAAGGCTTTTAGTTTATGGGCGTGATTCTTAAGTTCAATACATTTTTCAACTCAGGACATGCCCTGCATTAGAATTGAAACTTCTAAATATTGTCTAAAAGCATTTCCCGACCTGAAAATTACACCCATTTATCATGTCGTATTGTAGTATCATAGGACGTGACCGTTATCTTCTCCTGTAATCGTGACCTTTACGAAACTAATCCGAACATCGAAGACAAGGACCATCAGGCGGGCAAAAGTTGCGCATTCAGAGAAACTTGGCTGCCAATGACCCTTGCCCAGTGAACTTATCTCGTAAAGCTCGTCATTGGAAGTTGTTGCCCACGTCCAGGTAACGAGGAATGCCTTTAAGATGGACACCAGTGCCTCATAACTCGGCTGAAAGGTGGCAGTCATCGGCTATGTATTCTGATGCATTGTAAGGCCTGCGTCGTTTATCATGCAGCAATTATTGTCTTCCATAATGTGATATTCCATTAGAGAAGAGTTCGTGCTATAACAAAATATAAGATTTGATGTCACGTTTAGGAGCTTTTATCGCTCGGTGAATATTTACAAAAAATCTTTTAATCGTGAAACATGTAGTTCTGAAAAAAAGATCACTCTAACTTCTTAGTATCACATGCCCATCAGCTGCATATGATGGTCGTACTTCAGCATATTCCTAAAGTTTCAGCCTGAGTGAAATGCGCTGTTGGATGAGGGAAGTAGGAGCAGCTCTCTCCCTGTTCGTGGTGTAAAAAAACTTGAAGCAAAATATTCGGGAACGTTGATGCTTTCTCGAGGGGATGAGAGAAGCGGGGAAGTACTGAATATTTTTTTTGGTAGATGATGGAAACTTGCCTCTCTTTACCAAAATGGTATAACTGTCGAGCGTGCTTCGGGAGAGGCATACTTATTGTGTCTTTCCTCATGCGTCTTAGGGAACTCTGATTTGCATTAGGTGTCACGAGCCGATTACACTAGTCTAACACTTTGCCTCCAGAGTGGGTCAAATATGGTGCACGCGATTATTTGACCTAACCTAATGTAACCAAAGCACTATCTTTTATAAATACAAATTTTCAGGTTTCCATCAAATTTGTGTTCATCAATCGAATAAGCTAGTTTTGATTAGAAAGAAAATTAATAGAGTAACCAAATTTGTGAAACCAAAATCCTTCATTTTTTAATTCACAGTGGAGATATTTGTCAGCATGTAATTTTACCTGTGTGGAGAATCGTAGTAAAATTGTTAATTTTGAACCGTTTTTACTGATTTTCTACGGTATTACCTACTCTCTATGTTGTAGTCGGTTGGGGCTAATATATTGAGATTTTAGCTTACCTCAGTTATTGCTAGACCTTGGTGACTTCTATCTTTCGTGCCCACTTTGGTTCTTCCCAGTTCCATACCTTTTTCCCTACTTATAATTATTCTTTTGTCTTTCCTTCCTCGTCTTTTTAACTTGCTGTCTATATGCGAGCGGAATATCGTGTGGGAACACACCTGGGCATAGATTCCACATTTTCTAAAGTGCACACTAAATGGTCCCTACTTTACACTTTCTAGAGATCGACTTCTATGGAGCTATGGACTTGAATAAACTAACTAATAAAATAAAGAACTAATACAAGGTTAGTAAATAATTATTTTGATTTCTAATCTGAGCTACAGGGATGTTTATCTTTAATTAAACTTTCATCATTCCTGAAAATCGTTTTTCTTATGCCATTTGAGTTCAAGAGAGAGAATTTGAGTTCCATCTGCTACCTGTTGAGTGAGAATCAAATCTAAATTTTGGCTTGACTGTCTAGTCTCGGCAAGGGGTATAGGATAGGCATCGCTAGGTTAAGGTTAGATTTGTCTATCCTATGCTTTGGGGGGACTGGCGTCTCCAGGAGAGCACTGTTAGGTTACCTCAGCTATAGTGGGCCTTCGGGACTTTTATCTGTCGTGTCCACTTTGCTTCTTTCAATTTTCACACCTTCGCTTTCTCTTCATCTCTTCTTCCTCTTCCTTTTTAAATTGCTGCTTCTATGAGCAGGGAATTCGGTGTGGGAACACATCTGCGCACAGATTCCACGTTTTACACATTCCATACTAGATGGTCCCTTCTTCTCTTCGCTCTTTTTGTATCGCACTTGATGTGGATAGGGAACTTCAAACTACGAATATAACCTAACCTTTGATTGTGTAGTGTATCTTGAACGAAATCTTCGCTGCAATTTTAACTGCCCTAGTTGATGAAATACAACGTTTAAACTTGGAAATAGCTTCTGAAAGGGTCGGATATGAATCTGTTCGTGTTCGAGCTCGGATTTGGAATTCCTTGTTGCTTAAACAGACCTGCTATGTACACTCTCCTGGCTGCTTTTAGGAGAGCTTTACTCTAAAAAATGCAAGTGCTGCGAGTAAAAAACCTTCAAACTTTCACCATTTAGTCCAACTCTGCGAAAGGAACGATTCGGCCGTGAATTTGCGCTACACGTGTCTGGTCGCACTACTGCATGAATCACCTGAGATATTTTCTGTTCTCTTTGTTTCATTGTAATAGCTAAGTTACAGGAGCTAAAAGCTGTGGATCACTGGGCTCTGTCTTGTTTATGTAATTTTTTGGACGTGAAAGCGGTGCAGGTGCGGCACGATACATGCGGCTATCTGGTTACAAGTTGTGAACGTTAACACGTTGACTCCGATTCTCCACATAGGTAAAATTACATGCCGACAAATATCTCTTCTTTGAATTTAAAACTGAAGGGTTTTGGCTTCACAAATTTGGCTACTCTATTATTTTTCTTTCTAATCAGAACTAGCTTATTCGATTCATGAACACAAATTTGAAGAAAACTCGAAAATTTGTATTTATACATGATAGTGCTTTGGTTACATTAGGTTAGGTTAGATGGTCGCGTGTACCATATATGACCCACTTCGGAGTCAACGTGTTAAAACTTCTCGTTTTAACACTTCGACTGCGACGTGCGCCATCTATGGTACACGCGATCATCTATATTAACCTAACGTAATGATAGCACTGACGTATATGAATACAAACTTCTAAGTTTTCATTAAATTTGTGTTCAATACTCGAATAAGCTGGTTTAGATTACGAGGACAATGAATAGGATGACCGAATTTGTGACAGCAAAATCCTGCAATTTTAAACTAACAGCGTAAATTTTTGTCGACATGACTTATTTCCTGCGTAGAGAATTGCTGTTAAAGTGTTCAGGTTTACATCGCTTGAGGGGATGTGGTGTGGCAGCACTTGCATTCTTGTGGTTGTGCCTTGATGGGAATACTTGTGAACTGGACTTCAGAACAGGAGTCGGGGAAAGCATGATGTCTCATTATTTTTTTGCTGTTTGGACTTGGTGCTGTTGGTATTAGGTTGGTAACATAATTGACGTTCATATTCATCTAATGTTCTGAAACTTTAGTTTTGACAGATGAGTGTTCATTTGAGACCATACCTACCCACCTAAATGAGAACCCTAGCGTTCACAGTGTTCCACACGTTCATTTGAGCAACATAACTCGGAATGGTAAAAAATTATACACTCCTAGTTCCATGCATTAACATCAACGAAAAATACTCAGAAGCCAACTGTTATATTGAATGAAATTTAATGAAATTTCCAACGTAGGTGAAACAGTGGAAACGTTACTCCTAGTAATGTTCAACTATTATCTCAGCTTTGAATCCATTAAAGAATATACTGTTCGGTCTCCTACGGCTGAAGAGCTTTCAAGTTCCAAGACAGGTCTCCAATGACCTCAGTAAGTGTCAAAATTCTGAACGCGCTGGAAAGTTTCCGCTTCGATTGCTGCATCCTATTTGCTCATTAGCCGTTCGACCGAAATTTTAATCAGTACGAGCAGGCTTGCAAGAGCGGCTCTCACGTTAACGAGAAAAGAAAACTTCATTTCCAGCCCTACTGAAACTACAATAGCTGAAGTTCCTTCAGAAGACAGGTATAGGCTGGAAAAATAGTCTCAGCTCTTCTGCGAATTTTAGGAGACCGAATGTACCTTGGGACGGAATTGGGTAGCAATCGTTTTTAGAAGTCGCAGGAAATGTGCCGCGCACAGCAGCGTTTCTCAACCTTTTTACCTGTACTTATTACGTGATACCCTTTTGTGATGTGGTACCTTTGCGCTTAATAACAAAATGGCTTAACCTCGGTGTCTAAATTACAATTTTACATTAACCGATAATATATTGTGCGTCTTGTTTAGTTTCACGGCGTATATGTAATTGAATAAAACTTCAAAAGTGAATTCGCTTTCCTCACCTGCCGTGGCGGGACCCCTAAGGACATTAGGTGGGCCCTAAAGGTTCTGCGGGACCCCGGCTGGGGAACGCTGGCCTAGAGGATTACACTGGTGAGGATTTTCCTTCTGTGTGTGTCTCGAACACGTAAGATTCTGGAGGGACAAAGAAATTCCCCTTCTTTGTTGAGGAAGCGTGGATATGAGACACGGTAGTGTACGTCCTTTTAATCTATTCTGATATACGCTGGTCAGAGTATACTGAAATATATCTCGCTGGAAACAGTCCTTAAAATCAAATTATTAGCATGTTAACTCTGCAATGGTAACCTTAAATCTAAAGTTGGGTGAAGGAGAGACTCTTAGTTTAAAGTCCATTGGAAAAAATGGACGGCAAACTACGTGGCATGAGAAACCTGGAGCTACCATTCCATGGTTAAATTTTCTATCCTATTAGCGGCGCAAAGATGACATTACCTAATCAGGAAGGTGTTAACTGATGATACAGACAGTTGTTGAATTGGCTAGGAATAATTTTACTGGTGTTTTTTGTGATATATTTATAGTTCGGTTAGTCGAATCTTACTTCTTAGCTTTTTCTGTAGTCGGTTGTGCAGAGGGTCCGTGGAACCGAATTCCTGTTGGAATATTGACGTGATCTTCATTTCTATAAATTACTTTTCCATACGCCACATAACTGGAGTATTCTCCCCAGTCTTGAAACCTTACTAGCCTTGATGTAGGAACTGAAATGTGACTCTACTTATGGTTCATTTTTGTATTAGAAAAATCCCTTGGTTGTAATTTCGCTTGTTTATTTTCTGATTCTTAAGGTTCGACTATTCCACTGGGTGGTTCGGAAATCAGGTAACCCAGTATAATGGATACGCCTTGCCGAGTTAGTGAGGAATGCCTTAAATCTAAAGCAATGATTAATTGGATTGAGGTTTCTTTTTTAACCATCCTGTCTACATTTTATATTATGCCGTATTAAAAGGACTCGGCAAAGACAAATCTATTTTTTGATGAAGCTTTCGGTTTCGGCTCCGCACTTGCGTATTTATTAGAAGATTTGACTCTTATGATTATCCATGTTGAGACGTAAATTCAGTTGACTTCTTTAAGATTCTATACCCAGTGTGAAAATATTATACCCCGTGTTTACCCAGAAAAAGTGGACTAAATTTACCTTCAACATAAAATATTTCCGAAATATTAGATTACGTCTCATATAGGCTTCGTTCCTCCTCGGTGGTGCCATTACCTTGCCGCGAGGACGCTCAGGCAGCCTTGTCTTCGCTGGCAGGCCTCGGACCTGTCACGCCTCTGCGAGATCCCTACAACATATACCTACCGCTGGGAATGCCACTGCTGTGCTAGAGTGTTACCTATGTCTATATTTTCCGTTGTCTTTAGATTAATTTCAGGGTATGTTGTTATTGTTATGCTTACCGTGTTATGCTTATGCTGGTATGCTGTCACCTATTTACTCTCGTCAAAGTGGCTGAAAAATCAAGGTTCACGCGGGCTGCTTCTATTTGTCTGTTGTTTTGTCTTTTTGGGATTTTTTCCACACCTGCATTGACTAGCACTTGCTGCAGACTGTACTTGTAATGCCAGCTCTAATTTTTGCTCTGCTTTACCTTGAAGATGGTTTTTATTATACTGAAACATTGACATGGAAGCTTTGATTTTTTCAAATAATATTAACGCTTATAATGATGAGTTATTTCACTTTCAGATAGTACTAGGTTTCAAAATTCAAGCATAAGTACACGAGAACTAACGAAAACTATTGCCTAGGTTACGGTCGATTGCCCAAATTAGCATCCAAAGGAAGTGAAACATAAAACCTTCCATCACGTATGGCAAAACGTTTTTTCAACCTTCGCGCAAATTTTTCCGAGTTGGGTGAATTTTTACAAGCTTGCGTTGTAGAGTTGAATGCAGGCCTAGCGCTACATTGCTCGTCGACACCAACGCCCTGAATTTGTCTCAGTGATGCGAGAACAAGGGAGCTGTGGCGGAATGGGACGTTATCGCAAAGAATGAACTTCTCATCGCCCTGTGTTCACCTTCAAGTAAATAATCACAGAGAAATACAGGGAACGTGCAGGGCATCAAGGACCCTATAATTAATCCGTACCATAGATGCACCTGTGCGCCTTATGACCCTTAGGTTTTTCACGACTCATTCCCCTTAGAAAATGCACTCTCTGGAAAAGCGGGGAAAACTCGGGTATGATAAAGTAAAGTCCACCTGAAGCTTCTATTTTTTACTCAAGTACAGGGTGTACCAGAAGTAACTAACCTTTGCGTTGATGAGCAAATAGGATACCAAATTGTAAGGCGTCTTATTAAAATGGGGTATCCAAATTAAAAGGGTCAGTTACTTCTTAGCCTTGCAATATGGTATCCTATTTGCTCATCAACGTAAGGGTGGGTTACTTTTAGGATGAGAAGCTGACGCTTTTCTGCTGGGGTGCATGCTAATCGAGACAAGTTTAGTACCTTCTTGATGCAATGACAGCAAAATCTTTGAGTTTCCCTCTGACGTATTCTTCGATAAACGGTAACGACTTCTGTGCCTCGAAAATGATAACTACGCCGAAAACATTGCCTCGCTTTAACGCCGCGATCGTCTTTGACTTCATTTGCAGAATGCACCTGATGACGCTGGTAACCTTTGCTGTAATCCTGATGACGAAAGATGTCCTCGGAACGTTTGACCGAATGTTGCTGCCACGGGGCCGGGCAATTCGAGGGCCATGCCACTTCCTTCCGAGCCTTTCGTCTGAGCCAGGGCCCAGCAGGTCAGTGAGTGATTTTTTTCGATTAAGCCAAGTTTCGGTGCTGCTCATGTTGGTTTGTTTTGTAAAGAAGTTCAATATGGAGAGCTGCTCAATTCTGGCAATTGATTCTATTGTGATTCTGGCATATTTGCATTCGGTGTTACTCATGAGTTTCATTGAGAACTGAAATTGCTCGCAAGCAATAGGTGGTTTCATCAGCGATGAAGGAACATGGAACCATGAGTAAAAGTTGAGGTAAAAGCTTTAGCACATACTTCAATATAAGAAACTGCAAGCATACGTAACGATGTCTGCAATCGATGTTTCAATGTATATCTGCTATGAAATATGAAAGCATAAAATTATAAAGAGTGACAAATTCTCGGGATCATAAAAAAACTTTTGAACAATTGAAGCGGAAAGAATGAGTTGTCGATGGCAGAATTTCACGACTACATGTAAATTTTACGGGTGTAAATTAAACCTGAAGACCAGAGAACTTCAAGGAACGAAAAAACCACTTATTGTGAATGACCTGAATTTATATTCACAAAAATGGAACCGTTCGCGAGACGATAGACGATATTACCGTCTTACGCGCGAGTACACAGTTCTCGCTTGGCGGTGAGGTTATTGGCCGCTCAGATTCATTGTGGTGCTTGTGACGCTGCCGCACGTGTACTAGAACTGCTCCAAGGCTACAGAGGACTTGGAGCTTATGCACACGGTTCGCACTGAAGCCTTATTTGCTCAAGGGCTTTTGCGGAATGACTTGTTTCTCGGCGGGAGCAAGCGCCTCGAGTTCGTTCATTGTACAGCGGCGGCCACCTTCACCTCCAAGTCTCATTGGGATCGTTTACATTTACTGACGTTTGTTTTTGAATTAAGAATTCTATTGCGATTTTAACTGCTTACGTAAGTGAAGACTTCACACATCTACGATTCATCATATCAGTTGAGTTCGTTTGTATTGGAGTTTCAAGTTAGTTCGTCAGCTGCCATTAGTGAGACACCATATTCTTCTTAGATGCCTTTCATTTTTCGTCCTCATCGCATAACACTCACAAACTTGGATCGTTTTAAAATTGTCTGTTATTTTGCATTCAGTCTAAGTCCACAGCCACAGGCAGCCTACAGATTTGAGAATGAGCTCGACAAAGCCTCTGCCTCATTCACCGAGAAAGCCATTACATGGCTCTTTTTCTGGCAAGTTCTTTATTCTGTGGCGGAATGGTGAGTTTGCGCTGACGGTGAAGCGTCCAACGACAAGCAGATTTCGTTAGGCGTAGGCCAGTACTGTGTGCAAGCGATCCTTGGATTGTGTCAGACGCGAATCGTGATGTCGGCTCGAAAGCGATCGTTGGATTGTGTCAGACGCAAATCGTGATGTCGGCTCGAAAGCGGTCGCTAGATTACGTCCGACGTAAATCGTACTATCTGCTCGTAAACAATCATTTGGTTGTGACAAACGTAGGCCGTGCTGTCACCTCGAAAACTACAGCTGGATTGTGTCAAACGTATGCAGTGACGTCAGCTCACACGCCGTCGGTGGATTGCGCCAGATCCTGTCCGGTCTTGTGATCACTCACAGAAAGCGAGAAGAAAACCTTTTTCACGCAAGAAGGAAAATTTGCATCTGAATGAGCCCAATATCTGGGGCAAATTTACCTTGCTCGAGGATCTTTAGGAGATGGCTATCAGCGAAAAGAAAATTCCATCTGGGACGTTTGTGCGAGAGCAATTCAGGTTAGATTGCTTTCAATTTTCAGCACCGGGAATTTGTCACGGGTTAATATAACTCACTGTGGAATATATTTTCATAATTTCCGTTGACCGTTGAGCGTAAAATGCGCTGCAAATTCCTGAGACAAATATTACTGTCTCTGAAAAAACATCACCGTGCATTTTGCTAGCAATGAGACGCGAAACTGAGCAAGTATTTAGTTTTTACATTTCTCGCGTAAAATATTCCACGGGGAAAGGAAGGTTATGAGGAAGCGACCTCAACTTCTTTGCGAGATCACTGATGCAGCACCGAATTTTCTGCGAGCATTTCTGGCGTCCCATTTCTTGCGCCCTCGCGCCGGCAGCGCCTTCCGCCCGGACCGCCGTAATGGAGGCGGGAAGCTATTCTCGTGGCGACCAAAACAATTCCAGCCAGCAAATATTTTCTTTCATAGCAAACTTCCCTTTATGAAAGTTTCTGCTGGGGAAGTTATATGTTTCCGAATGTGCAGGAAACTGTTGAAATAATTTTTTCGTTGTGCGTCGATAGTGGTGAAATTGGCCCGTACACCACCTGCACCTTGAATGAAGTAGCTGGAATAGCGTTCACCACGTAGACACACCTCAATAACTGAACTTTATTAAACGTGAAAATGTGTTCAACAGTTTTTCGTAAGATATTAGGAAGCGGCGGAGCAGAGTGCCTGTAATACTCGTATTCATCGATCAATCGTATTTTTTCTAGTCGCCTTTGTGGAAGCATTCTACTTTCTGAATGAGCTGTCTGTTCCAATCGCTTGAAGGGAATGGATGTTAAACCGCACATTTGTTAGCAATAAGCAGATGTTGCTCAAAGTATGAGTAATAATTTAGTATTATCTCAGCAAATGAACTTCATAAAAATGGCAAGTTTTGAGGTAGCACAAGCGTGATCATTGATGACCAACTTCTACGTGTATGGAGCACAGTGCGGGTCGTCATCTTGCATTAGGAGAATCAGTAGTTTTAAACTCACATAATTTCGATGAATCGAAACATTGCTTCGTTCACGTTAATTATCCCTTATACTCCCATTTAATTCATGAATTTGTGTCTACACCCTGAACTCGTTTGAAAGTAAAACTTGTGAAATATACTTGAAATAACCGTTTGTCTACGAAAGAGCACTTGGCTTATAACTTTTTAAAACACGTGCAGCTTGGACTTGTTGCGGGTTTCATTTCACAGGCAAACAGGAAAATGTTGAATTATTTTTGTTTCACTGGAAATAAATGCCCAACACTTTTCTTCAAATTTTTTCTTCGAATGGCGAGATAATGCTTTGGCTTGCATACATTTTTGCAAGTTCTTCCTTCTCACTGATTGTTTTTCCCTCGGACATGCCTCAGCTACTTCTTTACGTTTACGGTTGGCGCAATAAATGAAATTCTGGACACTTATGATTTCCAAATTATCTTTGAACTACAATTGAGTCTCACTGTAATTATAGCCCAAGTGAAAGAATGTTTTTAATTTCTTAAAAACAGAGAGCCTGCTACAAAATCGATCACGAAGCATTATTTTCTCATGATACTTCGAATTAAGTCATGATACAATTAAGTCGAAGAAAAACTTCGACCAATATTCAAGCACATAATCTGACTCGAAATGGTTTGGATGGCAATGATTCCCTCTACGTTACCCGTGAAACAGACCTCTGTCGCAGTACCGATCGCTTCCACAAAATGTGAAAAAATGTTACTCATTTCCTCTAATCTACGGAAAGTGCAACCAGTGTTTAAATATCTCGGATTAGTGAGTGGGGTTCTTTGTACGCGTGAAAATGCGAGGAGTAGCTTCAGAGTGATGGGATGCTGATGTTTCAAAGGATATCATTGATAATTGAGAATAAAATTCAGTGTCGATGTCAGTGACGGTTCCTTTGCGTATGAAAGTTACTACATACAAAGTTCAACGGACTTGCCATTAGCGTGTTATATTTATAAATAGGCATAATTTCAGATGGGTGGTTATTGTTCAAGTTTACCCATTTTAAAATGCAGTGCATAAGAGGAATGAATTGAAATTTTTTCATCTTGCACAAGTAGGTTAAAATATGAGTAAAATACTACGCGGCAATTACACCAAAATATTTTTATGTTTCTTATTTACCGTAACAATGGACTCGAATATTCAAGCAATTACTTACTGAGTAAGATTCATTTCAATCAATGAGGTAGCCAAAATGCCAGCTCATCCCTGGGGGGGGTCCGTAAAAAGAAGAAACCTTACTGAAGTAATTCTTCATTCAAAATCAATTACCTCTGTCATTCAATTTGTGCAATAACCGCCGTCTTTCTTGAAATCGTATTGTGTACCTATTTCTATGTAATGTCGTTCGAAGCGTCATAAGTACAGTACTCATAAAACTCTTTGCTTTGTCAGTAATTCAATGAAACAGACGCACACACTGAGGTACTGAAATACTGGCCGCAGTCTCCGTGGAGTTCCAACATTTATCACAAAGTGACAATTTGGCTTCTCTGTAAAGCATGAAGGGCATTTTTCTTTTAGGTTACTTGCTATTTCTTACGTCAGCGTTTGTTGTAATTTATTAATTATCTGTTCGGGTATATTTTGAGCTAGCGTGAATTCATTTCCGATGGAAGGCTCAATTACAGTACTGGTGCTATACTTCGGAAATAAAAAATTCGCGCTTCTTCGCTACTACATTCGTATCTGAACCCATTAAGAAAATTTTTTTTTTCACGGATGATAGGGAAATAAATTCGAACTATTGACCAGAAATATTGGTGAATAAATGTAAAATATTGTGCAAGATGTGAAACGCACCTGCTCTGCAAATGCTGGATCAGTTTTTTAAAAGATTAGATAATCAAAATGTCAGTTCGTTCCTGAGTTCAGTATGGTTCTTGTGGCATTCTGCGTAATGTTTTACAAGGGCTTTTTGTTATGTTCACGAGACGATGTCGTGATTGTAAGTTCTGTTTCAGAAGTGGGTTTTCTACACTGCAATGCTATTTCGAATTGTTCCGAAGGTGAAGAAATACTCATCATTACCAACGATACCAAAAATTCCAGAATCCTTAGCTGCTAGCATTTTCTTGTCAATTATTTCATCAAACCTAGTAGATATCGGTAGCTTGATGCGAAAAGTAATACTTGGAAGCTTCTTCAGTCCGGCACAGGCCGAAACGAGGTTGGCGTAATTTCCAGTTTCTTTTGTTCCCAGATACAGCGAATTTTCAAATCGAAAACGATAAAGAGCAGAAGATTGAAATTATAGTGTCCGCAAGCCCTGGAAATGAATGGTGGTGTACAGCAACAAACGGCATCTTCCGCAGGGTATTGAAAAATTCAGAGGCTTCTCTCTTCGTTGCACAGTTAAATTCTGCTTAGTTGATTTCGGCCTGTAATCTTCTCAACTCAATACATTTTTTTTCAATTTAAGGGTTTCGTGGGATTTTGCACGCTTCCTGCGAGTATTATATTGACGCAAATACGCGTCCTTGAAAAGTACGAGTAACGTAATCTCAAAGACAAACGCATGCTATTTACACGAGTGTAATCATAATGCACCCAAAAACAAGCGAGGAAAAAATCTGCAACCGAAGCTAATTGTGCTGCCTGTTGCAGTAGGTTTAGTGCTAAGATCAAGAGATATTCTCGAGGCAGCTTCCTGGACATATTTTCCAGCCGCCACCCCGGCAGCTCGGTCAACAAAGCAGTGCACGGACTCGCGTCACCACAAAGTGTGACCAAAGAGTCTCTTGCGTCTCTCAGAGTTGGTATTGTGGCTACCGCAGGAACTCGCTGGCCCGGAAAATGACTCTCGTTTTTGTCTAAATAAACAAACGCTCCGCGAGCTTTATGATGAAAGCTTTCGAGTCGCGCATGCATTTGCAATCGGATGAAAGCGACGCGCCCAAACCTCTCTGAAGAATAAGTATTCAAATAGACTCAGAACACGTATAAAGTTTCGAGAAATTGCTCATGCACTTCGTACTCAAGAAATTACACGCAATGTTCCCATCGCGATGCTGAGAATATTGCGGTTCATGCAAGTTACCCTGTAGTGTGAGAGGTCAAAAGGATTCTGCTTTTCATGAAGCGTTCTTACGTTTCCTATTGCAAATAGAGATTCATTGGGAAATTTTTAGGTGGGCGTCCCCAAAATGAAATGACAGACTACTCGGTTTCCATTGGATGGAAAGTAAGGAATAAAATTATAACTGAGATTTCGAAAGAAAAATACTGTTCATTTTCAAGGAAACGAAATATTGTCATTGCATTTGTTAATTTAAGATCCCACCAACATATTCAAGTTCTGAGTCAGTTTGCTAACCATAGTCTTTTAATGCTGGGCCAGATTCAAACAAATAGATTGACATTTTAGAAATAATTCTTCGTTTGTGCTGGGAAAAAGTGTTGGAATATTGTAAGCACGCCATGGTCTCTGCTTGAAAATTTTTCCTAGCTGTTCTGATATCCTCTTAATGAGAACAAATTCCAATCATGAGTTGAGTAAATTAAAGAAAGCACCTCTTCATGTTCTAGCCGAGGGCTGAACACAAAGTGCTGATGCTTCCGGAGAACTGAAGTGGAATTCTATCTGAAATAGTTTGGACATTTAATTGTACCATTTAGCAAGGGATTATCGTACCAAAACCTGTAAAATACTCTCATGGGCATTACTGAATCGCTAATGTTCCTGCGTTGCTTTTATCAAGTAATTACACTATCAGACCGAAAAGTTTGTCGCAGCCTGGAAAAATGTGGATATAATGAAAACGGTCACACTTCATAGTGCATTGGGCCACCTTTTGCATTGGTTACAAGTTTCACTCTATTAAGCATAGATTCTACAAGATTCTGCAAACGATCTTCTAAACTAATACTAATCCAAAGAACGAGCAAGCGTAGAGAAAAATCTTCCAACGAAGAAAGATAAGGTGTAGAGGCTCATAACTCTATCTCTCTCTACTTGGTTTCACAAATTTCAGATATGGCTTGAATCAGGAGACTGTGGAGGCTCACCTCGCCTCCTCACGGACCTCGCCCCCGGAGAACGAAAATGAGTTAGAAATTGGTCCTAAGATGAATCAACCTTAAAAGTATTCAGTATACAATGTATATAAGTGTTTTGTGCCCCTTAACTTTTGGCTCTCTAGTCGAATTAAGTTCGCTTGAATAATATTATTGATACCTATCGTGAACATTATTTATCAATAAAATGCAGAGTTGATTATGACAAAGGTCTGTGTAAGTATGAAGACCCGTCCACGCTATCAATCTTTGACGCAAGTTTTGTGTTTTCCAACCCTCCGCCAGCTGACCATACGTTGCGCTCTGGCAGATTTTAGTGTGTATGTTTTCCAGCGAGTTATAAAACCAAAAAAACAAACTTCCGTAGAAACAGTGAACAGTTGCCTGGTCATCTATTAGGATTCTTATATGGTTCGTGAACTGTTATATTTAATTAATTGATCAACAAAACCTGTTCTCCATTTATGCTCTGGGCTATTTGCTTCGTTAATTTATTTTCTTTTTTGAGGTTAGTGTATTATTACTATGTAACCAATGAATATTAGGTTTGATATGGAAACTATTTGGTAACTTGCTCATTTAATGACAGGTTAATATTGTCCATGTTTCTTGATGTTATGTACATTCTGTACTCGTACAACTTCATGCGGCCGAATGCACCGTCTGGCCACGATTCAGAAGAGTATGTGTTTTGTTTTGGTGTATTCGTGATGGACGAAAAGTTTGTAAGTGTATACAGGCCTTTAGATCCATTTGAACAGACGTTGGTATTTTCAACAATCAAAAATCCATACTATTACTGAACTGTAAAATATAGGCAGTTATTGAATAACCTGAACGAACACCTCCAAAAAACTCCCTTTGCTACCTGCGCGAATGAACACTTTTTCCGATGCATAGCTATTTTTTATACCTTAATCTGGAACCACCGATTTGACGGAGGCGATTCCGGAAATGATCGATGCAGCAGATACGCGCATCGCTACCGTTCACTGCAGGCGCTGAAATGAACCTCAGCAGGAGATTACTTCCATTTGCTGCCGTTCACGCGCTCAATTTCCGCCTGAAACAGCGGCGGCAACTCCCGTGCAGCGGGAGACAGACAGCGCCCTGATAGTCCTGTCCTGTCAGGCCGTGTTTGTGTTCGGTAAATCTTCTTCCACGAGTTATTAACACCTTTCTTGACAAGGCCCAGTTGACTCGTCCTCACCTAACTTGAATTTTTCAGCTTTGTTCGAGTAAACTCATCAGATGTTCGAATTAAAACAAAGAAGGCCTTGACACGAGTTCACGGGTCCGTCCTTGACCTCTCAGTGTACACACCGGCCATTCCCGACCGGACTTGTACATCTCGGGTGTATAAAATCGTCTGTGTATTCTTCGTAGAAAATTTATTAGGAAACGTGTTTAGCCCGAACAAAGTAACGTTGTTTTAAGGAATATTTATTTTAGTATTCTCACGCTCAAGTATTCAAACTCAGTAGCGTTGGTCAAAAGCATATATTCTAGCACTGATACGTTAATATACTGCTGCTCGCTAGTGTTGATCAGTATTATGTATATATCGTGCTAGTCAGGACTTCTTTAGATTAAAATACTCCTGTTCAGTAGCGTTGATACAGACGATGAATTGTCCTAGCATTGACACGTCAATGTATTGCTGCCCGGTAGCGTTGATCAGAAAGATATGCACATGTTCCATGGTCACCAATGGTTTTTCAAACTCCTTTGAGGATGACAAATGCCTGGTACATCGGGCTAGGACTGCCATTAATTGGCATGACAGTCATGCAGGATGAACCCAATTAAAATTTGTTTGAATTTCCTAGAATGATAAGTTAGACGGAGAAAAGATCGTCCACGTTCACTGCCGCACTACCAGATCAGTCGTTGCACGAGTGGTTTAAAATTAACCAGGTGTGCATACAAAAACTTGTAGACTCGATACCGAGCAGAATTAACTCCATTATTCATACTCATGGAAGTCCTACACCACATTAGTACCTCTACCTTTGAGAACTTCATGTCTCTCTGATATTCGGAGGGCTTTATAACTCTCAGCTGCGCTTCAGTAAGAATTTAACTTTATTCGTGGCGTTTTTCAAAACAGGGCTTTAATTCATCTCCGTTTGTTATTTATTATGGGCGTCCAATATATCTTCCCTTGATTCAACTTCGAGCCCAGGCTCATTTATTTCTATTACGGCATCTTTTCTTTCTCTTGCTCCCCTCAGGGGCATAGGGTAGACAGTATAATTAAGTTCTTTAGGTTTGTCTACCGTATGCTATGAAGACTGGCCTTCCCAGGGAGACACTGGTTGGTTACCTCAGCCATAGTGAGGCTTTTGCGACTTCTATCTTTAGCGCCTACTTTTCTTTTTCCGAATTTTTCATGAAGAGCTTGCTCCTCTACTTTGTTTTTTCCCTTTTATTTTTACCTAGCTGTTTCTATGCGCAGGGATCTTGTGTGGGAACAAACCTTATGCTTAGATATCCAATTTCTATTGGCCATACAAAATAATCTCTTTTCTTTTCTCTTTGGATCACAGTCCACGTGGGTAGCGAGCTTTGAACTAATAATCTAATCTTCATCATATTGCATGTGCAAATTGATACTAGTTTCAGCTGAAGCATAGCTTCGAGCAAGCAATGTGTGCTTCCGTCCTCAATTTAATGACCTGCGTGAGTTCTGGCAACGGATGAGCGATTGGGGTATCCTAGAGAAAAGAGAACTATCACTTGAATACTTGTAAATAGCCTCCAAATGAGATTTGAGATTTTCATTACTTTTGGAGCTATGTTAATAGAAAGGCAAAAATTCAGTAATGGATGGATTCTACGATACTAACATGGCAGTCCGATTCACGCGCACGTTTGACGGACACAGTGTAACATAAGAGAGCAAAAAGATTCGTAGTTGGCGCGTACTTCCAGCCGCATTAATGCTACTACGAGTGCATTGTTCTGCTCGAGTGTATTACGACGTGTCATTTGCCCGTCTCTTGGAACAGGTTAATTGGTAGAGTGCTTGTGCTTGGATGTGTGTGTGCAAGAAGTGCTGCCCGAGTTGTGTTCGTTTTCTGTCGTGAATGACGCGAACCTAAACCAAAAAATGCATTGTTTTGTTCTGGTGACAAAGTTAGAAAATGAAATTCATGTCCTGGAATATTTACTCGTTCTACAGTCTCCCGAAAACGAGGTTGACAAGCTTAGCATCAGTTAGTAAAGAGGACAGAATGAAAGGGGGTGTGAGAGGGGTCGGGAGAAAATCCATTCCCATTGCCGCTAAAAGCTTTTAAAGAATCATACAACACTTAAATCGGACAATGTTTCGATGAATTAAAATTTTCTCATCGGGCATGCGTTGGTCACTGCGCCTGTCGTTGGATGGATTTGCTGGAGGCTCTATTTTAGCCTCCGTTTGGCAATCAGCTGAAGAGGTTTCCTCACTCCCTTGTGACAGCGTGCAGTAGGATCATTAATCTCACGATGGTTTCACTCACGGCGAGTGTTGCAGCCATTCCTTGTCATTAAACATGAAGGGCATGCTTCTATTCGCAGTTATTGCTTAGAGAACCCGTACTTTTCCTGAACAGCCGAGACAAAGCCTGAGATGCTAGCCTCCATTTCAAAGCAATGAAATTTAAACTCTCGTAATGATGAGAGGGTTCCCACTTGATGGTGAAAGGACCCCCCCACCCCTCCTCGGTGATGATAGGAGTCCCCCAACCATGAATTGCGACAATAAAGCTTAGGCTTTTGTTTTCGAGTGAACTCGATATTCGAACACAAAGTTAAGTAGGCCTCAACGGTTCCAACAGTGTGATGTTAGGTTACATAATTTCAACGTCAATTGAAATAGTGTTTCTCGAAGCTATTTTGTGAGCTTTTCTAACACAAGTTCTCAATTTTGAAACCGTGCATTGCGTCGTTCATTGTGAACGCCATGATATCGATTAATTTATTTTATTTTTCAAATTGCAGGTTTTCGTAGCATCCGGTACTAGTTCGAAAGTATATCCGGTTACTCGACCATTGTCCATTAGAGATAAAATTAGTCGAACCTTGAGGCAGAGAAGAATCTGTAGAAATTTTGAACTAAACCATGACTGAAAGTTTTTAAATATGTTTTAAAATATAGTTGTGAGATATGAACAAAAAATACAGATCAGCTACAATGTTGAAACTTATTTCACGGCCAGAAAGACAGAAAATGAATTTTATCCAAGTCAATAGTTAGATTGGAATTGAGAATTGTGGAAGACTAAAGACAGAGTTAGAAACACATCTATAGCGATAAGTTCAACATTTGATCCCTTTATGGGGGATAAGCTAAAGGGGATTGTCTTTCAGCGCATCTTGGGGACTTCCAAAGGGCAGGTGGGAATCCCAAGCTTTTCCTTCAACTTTGAATTTTTCATGTAAGCTGAAAACATTGTACACGGTAAGGAGTTACTCATCATTAGAGCGTAATTTTTATGCAATGCATGGCGATTTAGAACAGAGCTTAATTTTAGAGACGTGTTGTTTTTATTCTGCCTGTTGTAACGATCCATTTTTGGGAAATTAAAGCCCATTGTGGCACGGAGCGCTGGCTCGGCGCTGAGAGCATCCGTTAAAATTTTGTTTGCCTGGTCACGTCTGCCTGCCAATTGCTGAGCGGCCGCTACTGATTTTTGTCGAATTTTTCTACCCAGTTTCTGAACGTCGCTGTCAAGTGATTTTCGCCTTAACGTTTCTTTCCGTAGTTCAGTTGAAATAAACTAATGCGTGCAATGGTGCTACCTCCAATAGGTGGTGGTAAGGTAAAAAAACATACATTTATCATGAAATCCACATCGAAACACTCGTACACCGGAGTGTCTCCAGCATACTGACTACTCCAACAACCGATTAGCACTGGAGACAGCTGTCAGGTGCATTGTTCGTGTGTTTAGTGGTGAAATGAATTGACATTTACTGTACGGCATGGGAAACGAAAGATTTGGTGTGACGCAATTTTTCAGTAATAGAAAAGTAGATTCTTCATTTGGATTTCCCTGATGAAATATGCTCTAAAAATATGTCCAGGAAACATTCATAACAGATCTGCTACTTAAGCTTAGTCGATCTAGAATATGAATCAAACAAAAGCATTTGAATTCAAATTGATACTGCTTTGAATTCTAAAATCATGCCCATGAATCCATGCTTGGGCAGAGGTATTCTCTTTATGTCTCAGCAAAGACAATTTTATGGCTGAAATATTTTCCAAAACGATATCCAGGAAGTTCTAAATTCACCTTCAAACTAGAGATATTCCTGCCTGTTCAGACGCTGAATGTAACTTTTTCAGTCGCTTTTACAGAGTAAGTTGAATTATTTGACATACTCGTAACCCGCCGATGAAACGCATTAGTCCTCCTCTCACGAACCCGTTGGATTCTACATTTCTGTAGACAAGTTTTGTACGTTTGCGTTTTTAATTTAGTGGTGTTCGTATCTTGCATTACCTAACACAGCCGACTTACCAAATTTCGTTTCATGTTCGCTCTCTTTTGGATAACTACAATATTGTGAATGAGTAATCACGCAACGGATTTGTTACATTCTTCAAAGCCTATATTATATTGGATGTTAGGGACCTAAATTATTTTGACATCACTGTCTCAACATTGTAAATATGCATCCTGCAGCAACCTGATGTTTACGAATGCATTGCAGGTGTAATAACGTGCTGTGCAAGTGTTGTAAGCGAGGTTGTAGTAGAGTTCGACCCTCATCGCGGGGCCCATCCAGCATCAAGTTCTTTTATGGGCGTTTTATGGCGACTGGTGCATGCAGCGCCTGCTTCGACCTCTGGCTCGTGATTGATCTTCACGAGATCAATCGTGTTGATACAAGATTGATCTTCACGAGATCAATCGTGTTAATACAAGATTGATCTTCACGAGATCAATCGTGTTGATACAAACGCGAGTCTCGACGGTGCTGAAATGTGGTATCAGGAATCGATAAGATTTCATTTGTTTTCTGAACAAAATGATATTTCATAGGTTTGGCTTGCTTGAACTTGGTAGATGGTCAAGAAATGAAGAGCCCCGAGCATTCGTACATTGCAGTAGAGGAGATGTTCAACCCACTGAACGGCACCATACTGGGAATGTGACCTGCGTGTTTGATCCAGGAATTGATTTTCGCTTCATTGCTCTTACGTATGAGGCAACAAACCTTCCATGGAATGCAATAACTCAATTCATAGACGTGATAGGTTGTATTTTGAGTCATTGTAATCGATTGTAGCCTCAAAATCGTCATGAGCTATATTCGACTTTTAAATCTTCATTTATGATGACCTCACATAGGTTAGCATGCACATTCACTATAAAATAGAAGTAAATACTAGATGTTACGATAGGCACTGTACTTGTTGCTTGATTTGGGCACATCATTCATTCGATTTCGAGTAAGTAACTGGCAGCCGTTTCTACGACAAATTAAAATGTTCTAAAACTGTGTAGATCCTATCGGGAGAGACCGCTAGCAAAATTGCTCACCTTCATTTATCTTCCTGCGTACTACATTGGAGCATGCGCCACATATTTCTTTTCCAAAAATTTAAACAATTATTTCGAGATCTTGAAGCAAAACATGAAAAAGTTCTTGTGAGTATGAATTTATATCAAATTTATATTTGCACCCGTATCCTACATGTTCATTTTTCCAGTTTTTTGACTTGTCCATTTAACGATCTTCCTGGTGGCGTGCCTTTGATCCGTGTTTCATTACAAGCGTGGAACACTCGCTGGCCTCGCGACTAATTAGGTCCAGAGAGTCCCCTCAAGGGATTGGGCGGTAGGGTTGGGGTAGGTAGGCTTGTCTAGCGCATGCTACGGGAGCTGGCGTCCTCAAAAGTCATGGTTAGGTTCCCTCAGCTATAGATAGGCCTTCGGAACTTCTATCTTTTGTGGCCACTTTGCTTCTTTCAATTTTCATACATTCTTTGCTATATCCTCTTTGTATTTTCTTCCTCTTCATTCTTAACTCTGCGCAAGCGATTCTCTGTGGAAGCACATTGTGTGCATAGAATGCCCGTTTTCTACTGTCCACACCGATTCCTTCTCTTCGTTTGCTTTAGATTACATTTCATGTGGACAGGGAGCTATAAACTAAGTAATAATCATAAACTAAGAAGTAATCTTGGCTTTGAAAATAGTCATGTGCCATTGGATATCCTCGAAGAGATGCTGCACCACTCCGCCGGTCAATTAAAATAAGGCAAAATTAATTCTAGCAGCAGGGAAGGCGATGAGACTCGCCAGAGGCGATGATCCTTCTCGCAAGGCTCGCCAAAAGCGATGAGGCGCTGGAAAGTGTCCAATTGTAGTCGTCTTACGACCGCGTGGGGCCGCGGAGGGAGGTTTGCTGTCACACAGTGGGGTTGTGCGCATGCACGGCTGCTGCTTTTGTAAAGGCATAAAGTGAATCTATTCGGAACCTTTCACTTGATGAGAAAAATCGTTGCTGATACAGTATGCAACCGTTATTTGGATGCGGACATAAACTTAACTTTATTGTTAATTGTACGTACTGCGATTTTTCACTACCGACTTATTTAAAGGCATGGCATACGGAGGAAGGAACGAATACGCAAGCGTATTGTATGTATGTAGTGGATGGGTTACACCACGTGTGACCAGGCACTGCTGATAAGTTGTGGTAATGGATCAGAAGTGAAATTCTCTAAGCGATTTGTACGTGACGCACGCTAATTTTTTCCCTTGGTTTTTTAATTTTTGTGAACATGACAAAAGGGCAAGTGTGCTCTTTCTCTAAAGCAACGCACCTGTACACTCTGCCCAGGTTGCAGTTACTGAAACAGATAAATGTGGCCTTGAATTGTTCTCTCGCACTCTCCAGACCTAGCTCTACCTGACTTCCCCTTGTTTGCTAAACTCGAACCCCACCTTCGTGGTTGTCATTTTGGAAACGATGATGTCACACGTGCTATGAATGAGTTTTTGGAGCAGTAGGAGCCATCTTCTTCTATAAAAGAGTAGTAATGCTTTGGCATCGTTGGACCAAGTGCAGTGATGTCAAGACGAGCTGTAAAGAGATAATGTGAAAATTATTTTTTCCGCACTTTCAGGGTAGGGCTTAGACCTTCGTGAATTAGATGTGTGTCTCTATTCGGAATTATCCTTGTACTTTTATTCTACAGCTCTTTATTGGTTTTTCATAACACGCTTGTTTGGCTTCTTAGGCACAAATATCGTCAGTGCTATTTGATGTTCACTCTAGTGAATGCATCTCTGTGCGAGGACGGCTGTAGATCGGTTGTTGGAACCGATCTAGCGCTCTAAGCAGGGGACGACTGGACAGCGTTTACTTGCTCGAACCGATTAGCGTTCTAAGCAGGATACGACTATACAGTGGTTGTTAGCTGAAATTGATCGAACACTTTATGCAGGGTACCTCTAGTTTGTTTCGAACATCGTAGAAGCGTCTTCTGCGTTGAAATTTCCAACCTATGGCTGCGTAAATCTACTGACACTTCTGATCGCAGGCAATTTTTCTAATTATATGTGGGCATTGAGTAGTTTACACGAACGCTTTTGTGTTTTCCATCGTTTTCATAGATAAATTCAATCACATTACACCTCCCACGTGTGAAGTTTGCCACCATACATATTTTTACATTTAAAATGCCTTCGAGATCCTGGAGTCTTCTGTACGTGCATGGAGGCAGTCTTTAGTAATGCGGATCAAGGACAGTATAATAGCGTACTATTATTTTGTTGCGTAATGATTGGCACCTCACAACATGTGTAAAGGCATTCAGGAGGAACATTCATCTCGTATTTCGATGAAATTTCGAAAAATTGTGTATTATTTCTACCTAGAGTTTAGTGAATAAGATTTTTTGGCCCTTAGGTACCATGCGGCCACTCACATCAAGCTAGTGTGACCGTTTCTCTCTCTCTAGAACGCTTGTCTGACTCATGAAATGGTTTAGGGCAAAGTAAATTGTTGAAAATTGACAAATGCCATTAAAGTCAATGATTTATCTTAATGTTACCATCAATTAATTATACCTAGTTTTCTATTGTTCATGAATTGAATTTTATAACTATCTTCGCCTAACTGTCAAATGTTACTGTTAACAGACACTTGCATAATTAGTTCATATTTGAAATGATTCCTGTTTTTAAGACAGGCGTAATATTTTAGCGTGAAGTTCTTTTAGCGTTAGTATGGTCACGTCAGAGATCTTCTTTCTTCATTATCACGTAGATGCTCAAACCTTCCGTCAACTGCCTAGCTAGTTATGCGTTTAAATCGTTCAGCTGTCACCCGGGAGCGACCCCCAACTCGAGCGGTTCAGTAGCTCAGATACGCGTCCATTCCGAGCATCCCTCCATGAGGATACTAGGAAAGCAAATTTTGTCAACTGCATCAAGAATACACGGTAGCAGCGAAATACTCATTTAAAGTGATATTTACGACTAATTATTTCGTACTAATGACCTCTAAATGTGTAGCTGCCAACGAAAGTGCTTGTAAAATGTAGTTTACCTGCGCTGTACTTTGCGTTCCTCATTATTAATGACCAGTAATTAAAGTATGTGATATTCGCTCTGCAAGAGTCCGTTGCATGTAAATACCCCATTTTGTGCACGACTATCAGCAGCACAGCTTCGCACGATGCTAGTCACGTCTCGTGCTTATGATTAAAATTATAATTTGAACGTTGGGCTTGGACGAGGATCATTTAGACAACGGAGCTATCAGTACAGCACAAGCTACACTCGCTCTATTATCTTGCAAATTGTGCTTCAAGACGCGTCAGGATTCATAGCTCTGAATTAAGGACACCAATCTGTCTGCCCGTTACAATCTTTAGCACCCGGCCTCACGTGGCGGTTTTAGTTCATTACCAGGCGCCGGCAATAGCTCCTTGCGAACCAAAACAAAGTGTGACCGCTTGCTCAACTCGTTGAAGCCCTGCTCAATAATTTCCCCTCCATTCTCCGTGTAGCTTATTTAGTTACAAGTGAGTACTCAAGTCCAATTTCAATTATTTCTTGGCGTTGATATAAGGCAATACTTAACAATTCTGTGTGGCGTACCCATGATACTGGGTTTCATTTATTATGAACCACTCTTTATATAGCTGTCTTTACAGGCGTGTACTCGTCTCGTAACTTTCACCAAGAAATCACTCAGCGTGGAAACATGTGATTATTATTTGTTTTTTCTTTCACTGCATCAGTGATAACCAAATAAGTTGTATGGTTACTACTGCTGTTGGTCTATAAGTTGCTCAAGAATCACATGACGAATGCTGCTTGATAATCGCACATCCATCGTCGCAGCAAGTTTCAGCTAGCGTTCAACTCTCAACTAAAATTGAACAAATATGAATAAATATTCAACTCGTGAATATTTTAGCAAAATAATGAGAAACCATCATGAGTATAGGTAGCCTTTTCCATTTTTACCCCTCAGGGGCATAGAATAGACAATAGGGCTGAGTTTGTCTATCCTATGCTATGGCGACTGGCGTCCTAAGGCGTCTGGCGTCACTTAGGTTACCTCAGCTTTAGATAGGCTTTCAGGACTTCAATCTTTCATGCCCACATTGATTTTTTTTCTATTTTCATGCATTCTCTTTAATGCATTTTTATCTTTTCTTCTTTTTCATTCATAACTTGTTGTTTCTATGCGCAGGGAACACACAATGTACACAGATTCCCCGTTTTCTATAGTCAATACGGTATGGTTCCTTCTCTTTCAGAGCGACATGGGCTGAGTTTCTGAAGCGCTGCAAGCTATACCACTACTACCACTACCGCTACTAATACTTTTTTCTCTCTGTGAATGCAATGTAAAGTCGTAATGCAAGAATTTTACATGACTCTTAATCGTTGTATGCGACTCCGCGAATGTTGGTGCGCTCTTAGCTCTACAGGACGCTGCAGGAACGGACGATTTTGCGTTATTGGGATTAGTTCGCGTTTTCTCGATGAATTTCATTTAAGGTTTTCACCTACGGTTCATTCAGTGGTCTTCTTTCCTTTTCTCGCTTTTTGCGCTACTATTCAGCAGCCATTTTTACTGGATATTGGACTTGTGCCATATTGTAAGAGTTTAATCACAATGAAGGTTTAAAATTAGTTTAACCAGCGCATGAAAATTTAAATTCTGCGTATTAGTTTTTGAGCGCGAATGGGCACATTTTTCGAGTGGATTCTAATGTTTATCGTGCTCCTACGAGACTGTATGAATGAGCAATGAAATATTCAATCGGAGGTACGCAGCGCTGGTTGTGACTTGCACATCACTTACGTACTAAATGCTTGCACGATACCTGTACAAGCAGCATACTTGAGCGCTTCTTCACTAAATAACATTGTTTACACTATACTTAAACTTTACGCTACAGTATGCATGTACTCTAAATAGCGTTATCTATATAACNCCTCGTCTACTGTTGGCCAAAAATTGCTCTCAATAGCGCGAATTGAAGGGCATTTACTTTTTGAGGTCGTCATTTTACAATCAGCTCGTTAATTCAGTGATTCACGAGAATCATTTGACGCACGAAGAAGATTTGTAATGTGAATTTCTATTGAAAAGTTACCATGCGGTGACCCTGGGCAGAACTGTCCATAATACACGTTAACTCACACTCGCCATTGTATCCGATTGCTCTGTGCCGCGGTGTTTTTTCGCCAGACAAGTTGCGACAGCGAGTTATTTTGTCTGAGAGGGGATAAGCATTGGTAGAGGTGACAATCTTAAAGTAAAATCAGGTGCATTTGTTCCTGAAAGCGCTTTGGGAATGTCTGGTCATGCGTTTCTTCCTGTTCTTGTTTCCCTGTAAAGAGGGAGATCGTAGGCCCGAGTCCCTTTAAAAATTTCCCCGTTTTGTTATCAAATTTTTCTTTTCGCAGGTCAATCCAACTGTTGCTTTGGTTTGTTCTGTGGGAACGGTCGTAAAACCTTTAATTTAAATAATGGTAACATCTGAGTCTATACAGATTTTCATTTGAGGTGTATATTTAATGGGTGGTGTATAATAATACCCTTGTACCTACGCACCGTTCCGTCACGCTTCGCCACTTTACAAGTGAAATTTCAGGTCTCG
>VOMN01135262.1:0-11450 GCA_014899125.1 Orchestia grillus | reverse complement strand
TAGTGGGCATGAGATACAGACGTTTTTGGACAAAATTTTTAGTCCATTGTGTGGACTAGAGAATTTACTGAGGTTTAAAGTAATTTGGAGTTTGTAGTGGCTGTCGATTAAAATGAAGAGAGTGATTAATGTTCGACTGAAAAAATTAATGTAAGACGCGGGTTTTTGCACAAGAATGACGCTTCGGCTCATGGCGGCCTGCTCTATGCGGACAAAATGGTTCTTCCAATTTTTTAACGCCAACTAGCTTGTAAAATAATAAAAATATTTTTCCATTGAAATACTCGAGCAAGCTAAATTTAATGTGGAATGCCCTCCAAAAAATACATTTGAATTTTTAGTGCACTTTGATAGCGGATTGAATTCGAAAGTTTTTAGTTACATTACTGGCCTTATATCAGTATCTTACTTCGAAATTGACTGGCTGAAATGTCGTGCTACTGCATGCTACAGTCTCATTCGAACGGCAAAACCACGAATCGGTCCAATCCCGATTACTATGCACGGGGCAGCTACCCCTTAGGAATGATTTACTTTTATGAACTGTGCATCTCAATAAAATTAAAAGACCTTTAATTTGATTGTGATTTGATGTCCGTGGAAGGAATAGGTTCAACATAAAAATCGTGACAGTAGGAGAGAACGATGAGAATTCGATCACAAACGGGGTCAATAATAAATACTTTTTTGAGTGTTTTTAGTAGAACAAAGAATCTATTGATAACTGTGCACCTCAAGAAAATTTAATGAGCTTTTATTTGAAAGTAATTTGAAGCCTGCACAGGCTATAAGTGCAAAATAAAACCCGTGACAGTGGGAGAGAACGATGATTCTTCCACAATCGGAGTCGAAAAGAATGCCTAATTGAGGATCTCTCTCATTCCTCTTTATCCAGCTGAAAAGAAAGAAAATTATATCTAATACGTAGAAAATTGAACGTGCTTTCATTTAAAATGTAATTTGAATGTGGAACGGCCATTAGATAAAAAGTAATATGTGAATTAACAATTTTCAAATAATTTTCTTACGTTTAGGGTATTTCCTAGCTCTGTGGAGGACAGTTTCAAGCTTCTTACCTAGGAACAGCACTCCGTTGCGATGTTGTCAGAGACATTGATTTATCTAAAGACTTTTAAAAATATTCTCGATATATATTACACTACGTTACTACGTTATAATCTAGGGTACTTATATTTTTAGGTAATTTTTTGTTTTAGGGTAACGGAAACTTTGCTCGTGGTGGGGAGTGGGAACCCTTGTTATTTTGACTGCCATAATCAGTATCTTTGACGACGTAGAAGTGGGCGACTGGTCGAGGTTCTCGAGCGCATTGTTTACTTGTTCTTTGCTCCTAAACTCTGTGCTGTAACAATAGCCATGATGAGAAAGAGATGAGGAGAATTATGAATATTCCATCACGTTAAAAAGTGGATGTTCTACCTAAGTTTTACGTGGCCTTGACAGCCTATTATGAAATGTTGAACTCTAACCGATAATATTCACTTCTTCGTAAAACCTAACCTACAGCGAGGGTTCCATCCAAGCTTGATTAGGGGATATAGCTTTGATTATTTCTACTAAATTTGGCAGATTTTAGTAAACTTAACTTTAATACCTTTAATTAAGCGAACTTAACATTGCCTATGTTGCTATTTCTCTGCTGTGCTATTCGCTCAGCTCTAACGATATTAAAGTTTTTAAATTATTATCTTTTACTCATGTATTTCGTTCGGTTTAATAAGGGTATAAATTACTACAGAAGATTGTTCGCGTTGACCTTGAAACCAGAGCTAGGGACCGAGTCATGTTGCTTGTGTGCGTAGAATGCCGGCTGCAAAGATAAGGTTGATCACTTGTTTCCCTGATCAAGCCTTGTATCGGCGGCAGAGGCCATCAGTCGGTCTAGAATAGATACTTCGTTGTTAGTTCACTCCGACCCGTAGAAACGTTAGAATGTGTAACATTTATTACTGTTATCACCACTTCAACCGTTAGAATTAGGATGTGCATATTAATGAACCTCTAAACTCTAATATTCCTAATGTTTGCTAGAATCTGAGGATATGTTAACTGTGTTCTTGGGCAAAATACTAACACTAAGTAATACAATAGGGTCTAATCCTTTTTTGTTATGCTTGTTGCCCCTAGTTTATTATATTTGGTGGCAAGACGCGTAATGATTTCTTGCCCAGTTAAAATATCGATCACGGTGTACATGTAGCTATCCAGTTAGTGGCACAATTCAATAAGGTCGCTCACCACCGGTCACTCACCGATAAACGTCCCCTGCACCGGCGTCGGTCACTGCAAACTCCTGTACATTCGATTGCATGCCCGGTATTGCACACATAAAATCCTTTCTTTAATCTGGCTCGCTGGCAATAAGTTAGGAAAGCCACTTTTTTATGAACTACGATAACTAAGGGAAACTTCTTGACCATGATAATGGCGCTCACTACCATCGGCCCTCATTTTAAAGTTTCAAGTTGCATAATGGTCCCGATTACCATTGACCCTCATTTTAAAGTTTCAAGTTACATAAAGGTCCCGACTACCATTGGCCCTCATTTTAAAGTTTCAAGTTACACGATGGCCCCGACTATCACGGATACTGATACGAATTTCACGTCGCTGCTATCTCAACGTTTTCGCGTGCAATAATGTTACGCCGTATTCAAGTTTTTTTCAGTATTCCTTATGAGATACCAGATTTCCTACAAGAAATTTTGCGGTATGCATCTGAAGCTATCTCCTGATTTTGAGCGCTTTGGAAGTTTGTGACAGAAATGGTGTTCATTGTAACTATATATACATAGTGATAAAAAATTGTAGCCGTTTCTCTGAATGGTTATGATGAATCCCCTTAATTACGCTTATTTTTCGCATGATCACTTTTCATTATCTTTTCTGGAAGGCTCTGTGTTAGTAATATTTACGAGGGTTGAAAGCATTTTCCTACCTAGCTGTGCATTACGTAGTGGTCAAATTTATTACTTTGCTCTTAATTTTTTCACCGGCCAGTACCCACAGACTTAGTCCGAGTCACCACCATGCCGCTAACTCGCTGGGGTATCGCCGGATGCGGCAAAATTTCTTCCGACTTCGTCAATGCCCTGCAAGTACGTGGTATGATTTTCCGGTCTGGTGTACTTGTTGCTCTGAACTTTATATTCTAAACGAATTTTATGTTAACTTTAAGGGAGATATTTAGGTGGACTTGTGTTGTATACTCTACAGCGCAAGAAAGCTCACCATTTGCCTCAATATATCGTGTTCTCTTGTTCATTCCGCTCCTGTTGCCTAGCCCGAGCTAAGACGGATTGTTCCTCTCGGACTTGACACGCGTATGGCCACGGACTGGAACATGTGTCGGGTGCTCAGTTGCATTGTTTTGTTATTTATCGTCTAAACGCACCTGAGTAGATCTCGGTGGTGAGAAATATCTATATTGCTCACCGGGGTTCATTTACGTTGAAAAAAAAACCTTTAGCTCCAAATACGAATCGTTTATTCCGTTTATTTACATACATATAATATTTTATTATTCATAATCTACATCCAAGTTGTAAAAATGAATTGAAATGAATTTGTTTCCAGCAAAGTGGCGACGCCGAGAACGTAGTCGTGGCTGTGGCGGCCAGGTCGTTGGACTCGGCCAAGGAGTTCGCTGAGAAGTTCCAAGCTAAGAAGTTCTACGACAGCTACAAGGCGTTGGCCGACGATCCTGACGTAGGTAAGTTGCGTATCGACAAAGTTAGGAGTCAGCACATGCCGGAGACCATCCTTGATCTTTGTCATTCATGTTCAGCTCGTGTGTCCCGTACTGAAACATTCCTTAATATCAACACACAAATGTGAAAAATAATTTTTCAAGCTCCTTGTAGCAAGAGAATTTTGTGTTTTTCTTGCGAAGATATCGTGTACGTGGGTGTGATCAACTCCACCCACGTGAGCGTGGGCAGGCTGATGTTGGCAGGACGCAAGCCTGTGCTCATGGAGAAGCCCCTGACCGTCTGCTGCAGCGAGACCCAAGCTCTCCTCGCCGAGGCCAAGGCCGCAAACCTCTTCTTCATGGAGGTTCGTGCTCTAAACATCCCAAGTGCCGCTCTAAATCTGTTCGAAAATGTTTCCATACTTCAAGCGAATCTATCGTCATTGTGTCTCGTGAAATGTTAAATTGAGAATAGAAGTATTTTCAAGTTTGTTTTTAGGGAAGGTAATTATTTACGAGACGAAAAAAATTAATACCTTCCAATACGATACAACGGTTTCTAATTTACTAACACACTTCTCAATGAGTATTTTGCACTGCCTCTGGTTGTAACATGCTAAGATTAAAAAATGATCAATTTCAACACAGTAAACAAACCGTACAACGTACAATACATTGCTGGATTTCAATACCTTATAAGTAGCGACGCGTGTGAGATATGAGAAATTTGAGGTTTAAGCTTCCTTTTCCAAAGCAAGCGCTCCTTGGTCCCGTGAAAATCAGTTCGTCTGAGCCGGGAGTCGACCCTGGCACCTGTGGGCTCCGTAGTGTAGTGGTTAGCGTGGTGGCCTCACAGCCGAGAGGACCAGGGTTCAAGCCTCGGCTCAGGCGAGGCTTTTCACGTGACCACGGAGTACTTCCCTTGGAAAAGGAAGTTTAAACCACACATTACTCACATCCCTCTCCACATCAGTAGTTTGTAAGGCATTGAAAACTCAACAGTAAAACGTGTTAGAATTAATAAAGGTTCTTTAAGGTTCTGGCATCCCAGCTGTGAGCGTGGCTCGGTGCCAGTGCGCCACGGAGCCCACAGCGGACATGACTGCTCCTAGAATGCTGTAGTTTGTGCCATTGATAATGCAGTTATTATCACTTACTTGCGGCTTCCTAATTGATAATTTAGTTGGTTTTGCTGTAATTCTACATAATGTAAAAAGATAAATGTCTGTATTCTTCTCTTACTTTTTTGAACTCTGTTAAGATTATGGGCACACCTATTCATCGTTTCTATTTTTATTCTTAGTTATACTTTGAACTTGATTTATTCAATTGTACTTTCATTTATTTGTATTTTCATCATGTCGACCGATTCCACATTCTAAAGGTTAATGCTCTATAGTTTTGTATTTGTTTGATTCGATGTTTAGTGGTCGTACTTTTCCCTTAGCGTAAACACATTCATATGTGTATTTCTCTGTATTTACTGCTGTATCGTAGGTCGATTTTAATACTCTGTTACCGCTTCGCCTCTACCGAACTCGATAGCAGTTCGGCATTCCGTATGATGGACTAAAACGGAACAACACCCGAGTGAATTTCATACAAGTTAAAATCGTACTCGTACTTCATGATCCCCGACTCGTACTTCATGATCGCTGACTCGTACTTCATGGTCCCCGTCTCGTACTTCATGATCCCCGTCTCGTACTTCATGATCCCCGTCTCGTACTTCATGATCCCCGTCTCGTACTTCATGATCCCCGTCTCGTACTCTCCACAGCGTGGAATGGTGCTGTGGTTATGATGCTATTGCCTGTAACATTGGTTCACCCAGTATGTACAGTGGGATCGCGCTTGCCTTCTACTGTGATGAACCCTGGGTTCGATTTCGGACGTGAGCTATTGTTGAATTTCATGTTGTCACAGAGTCCCTTCTTTGGGAAATGGACTATAAACCCCACATTCCTGACTGCATAGAGTTGCACAAACGGGTTTTGGTTTGGCAGCGAGTAACCGTCGTTGCGACCTGTAAATTTTTTAAGGAACTGGAAACCCCTATGTTGTAATTTCAACTTGATTGGAATAAACGCTTCTTTTTCTTTGCCCCTCAATATTTTTAATAAGGTAATGAAGAACTTGATTGGAATAAACCTTTGTCTTTCTTTGACCCTCAATAATGTATTATAAGAGGCATTGTAAAACCGATATGATGTGATGTCAACTTGACTGGAATGCAGTATTTCTTTCATCACTCTTCGATGATGACCAGGCGATGTGGGCTCGCTTCAACCCCACCTACACGGAGATGAGGGCACGCCTAGACCGCAAGGAGCTCGGTGACGTCACGCACGCATTCGCGAGTTTCGGCGTCAAGATCGAGAACGTAGCCAGAGTATCGTGAGTCTTCGATTTATTACACGATCAGTTCATGTTTTTGTAGTATTTCTTCGCGTTTTTTATGCAAAATGTGTGTGGAGTAATGCGAAGAACTCAAAAGTAACATTTTGTGCTCTATAAGCACTTTCAAGGAGGTGCTGTGAATGTGTGTTTGTTTGGTGTTTTTTTCGGTTTGTCTCGGGACTTAGCGCTCTGTAAAAAGTGTAGATAATTGTTGAGCTTTTTTTACAGAGCTTCGGCAATATTGCTATCGCTCTCAATAGGACAGCATCTAGGAACCGTGCAAGTGATTTCTTCTGCAAATATCTTCGTTTCCATTATTTCCTTCTGCTCACTTCTCTGCAGCTGTCGTTTTTCGAACTGCTCCCTGTGGCTTTGTTGAGGAATGCGCTCGTGGATAACTGGGGCTAACAAGACATAAGTTTTTGTCAGTTGGATACCGTTTGAGTGAAATCTTCATTCATTTAAATTGAAATGATCTATTTAATTGAGCAGAAACCCTGACGATAAGGTTTTCCCGGTAAAAATATAAACTCGCGATAAGCGCGAGACAAATATCGACATTGCCATCATTGCATCTTTCAATAGAAAATGTGATCGTATGGAATTTTCAAGCCGTTGAAACGGTGCGTTTAAAATTTCCTGATTTTAATAAACACAGAGAGGCATTTCACTCATAGACCAACTAAGTCAGGGCACTCCAGCCACAGAGGTGCTCGCCACCGCTCTGTGCGGGGGGAGCAGTTCAGGGGGTACGAGAAGTTATAAAATTTTCAGAAAATGAAACGAAGCATTTTCTCTTGATGATCAAATTCAGTTTCAATTCTCTTTCTTTAGCCTTAAGTAGCTGTATATTTGTGGGGAGTACGATGATAGAATAAATTTTGCATGGGTGCAGGCTTCGAAAAAACGTTGGGAACAATTGAGCGTAATTGGCACGCGTGATGTACTAACCTAGACATTGTATTTTAGTATCGAGTTTCCATCATCCCTCTGCGTGGGAAGTGCGTACTACATTGTAGGAGCTTATCTTGTTAGATAATTCTCATTATTTTGGGATATTTCTGTAAGATAATTCGAAATAATTTGGGATATTTCTGTAGGAGAAATTTAATTATTTTCGTGTATCACTCACCTCGCGGGTTTGAGCTTATCGCCATAATTTATTTAGAGCTAAGGCATCAACAATATCGATGAGTTTGCGAATCTACGTGTTACTGCTCACTTGTGCCATTGGGTACGAACATGTTGTCTTCTGAACGACTGCTGCTGCACCAATAAGTGCCCATCTCATTTTTCAGCATTCAGTGACCTACAAGACATATTGAATGATATCGTTACGTAAGAAATGCTATATTACCGTTTTGTCCAGTATGAGTTACCAAATTGATATAGTTTTGAAAAAATTTCATAAACTGTTAGCTGAACTGACTGATGAAGTTCAGCGCTCAATTTTCTTAGACCTTGACGTGGGGTACACGAGTGGCTCCTGTGAACATGCCGTTGCGTGCACACGTTGGGTGCTGTGCTAACCTTGTCTTTCAAGCGTCGGACTAACGAGCTGATGACACCTCTGTGTCTGCTTCTTGTGAGGGGAAGAGAAACACAAAAAGACGACACTTTTGTGTTACTCACTAAAGAATAAAGGGATTTAATAGAAATAAATTGTTCACTTTAGAAACTTTGAAGGTCATATGGGTTCACATACAGCTTTCAAGCTGCTTCATTTGAGGTAATAATTTTTGCTATTTTAAGTTTTTTAATGCTCGGTAAATGGTTGAGTCGAATTTAGTATTCGGCATTTGTACAAAATTCTTGATTATTTTGTCAGACTACAAGGACTGCAATTTTTAATCTCAAAAAGACTGCAAGTACAACATTATAATTTGTGTTGCTCACAGACAAAAAGACTTGGGAGGAGGCTGCGTGCTGGACATCGGCATCTACACCATCCACTTTCTGCTGTGGGTCTTCAATGAAGAGAAACCTCTCGAAATAAAAGCCATTGGCAAGCTTAACGATCAGGTCCGTGAAGAACTGAGCTGTAAAATTTATAAATGAACCTTTTATTTCACTAGTGTATAATGTAGCACACTGATAAATTGTAGTAATTTTAGCTGAGTTTTTAAAGTCAGAAGAACTTCATTCACACCGCTGTTGATGCTGAGTTTGGCTGCGTTTTTCCTTCATACGAACAAAGTTAATCCGCACCGCTGTGGATGGTGAACGGCTCATGACTATTCTCGGTTAGGATCGTTACACATTCAGGCATTCGTGCTCCTTTCCAAGAAACCTGCACGTCCCGGATGGTTTTAAAGTAGTAGATAACATGATTGTGAATTTACTTGTTTGTTTCGCTAGACCGTAGAAATTAAACATTGAACTTCTTTCTTGACGAACATGTGCGAACTTAGTATATTTTGAATAATTGGAAAGTTTTTTTTCATCACACTTTGGAATGGTTCATTTCGAATTTTTTTGTCTTTTTATTAAGGTCCTTCAAGCTAGTTGTCTTAATACGCAGTACATGGAAGTAAAAGTTAAATCTGATTAGCTCGAAAAATCCCTATTTGATAAAGGACAAAAGGAATTCAACGTTTTACAATTTTCTGGGGTTTCGTAATGATCGCTCGCTCTCATTAACAGGGTGTTGAAATGGAAGTATCGGCCGTGTTGAAGTTCTCCAACAACCGCTTCGGCACTATCATGATGTCGACCTCTACAGATTTAGCGAACGAAGCTTTCGTCTCAGGCACCAAGGGGACGCTCAAGGTTAGTGGTGTGCTTTACTGGAGGTTGGGCGCTGGGAGCGTCACGACGGTGTGGTCATGTACACTTTCTGCAGCGCCATGCCCAAAATTTAAGAACTACATTTTTAATTCATCTAATCACGAATGCGCCGCCTGTGGCTTTGACTGCTTTCATTCTTCTCTCATTTTAGACTCCGTGCGCCTGGTTAGAGTAGTCGTTTTCTGCTTCATTGAATGTGCTGATCAAAGAAGTAAATTTGAGGTCAATAAATTGGACCAATCAGTATCATGCTAACATGCAGTTCGGATGCCGTGCTATAGGTTTTTACTCTGCCTTTATTATCACTTGGAATTTCCCGTTGAATTCTTCTTTCCGTTTACAAAATGTCGTACGTTTGATGCAGGTTGAAATACAATATATTTGGTTCATATTTCATTCCTTTTTTGCATAATGCTGAGTTCACGAATGCTTCTGATAATTGCACCTCATTTGGACTTCGTATAGGAATTTAACGTCCAACTTTTCAAATCAAGGCGCCTCTAGCTTTCCCCGTCAATAAAACAAAGAATCCTAACACAAAAAAATTGCAACGTACGTAATACAAGTACGACTATGGGGCACGGACATAGATGATTCTTTCTGCCAAATTCTCGCTCCTTGTTCTGCTCGTTAAGATGTGAATATCAATGAAAAATTACAATTTTTCCCATCTGTGGCGCTGCAGACGCCTAATTTCATGTTTTATGTAAAGGCATTGGCGGAGCTCACTACTAGTGTTTCTAGAATGAAACTTACGATTACAGTATTTGTGCTGACAAATAGATTTGACGCAATTTACGAAGTGGGCCTACTTTCTTCTTCACCCTCAAGTTATTTTTTTCTTGCTAGATGAGGCATGTGAATGAATTTGTGTTGCGAATAATTTCGCTGTAGGAGCAATATATACAGTAAGATGGCTTATTTACGAATGATTTATTAACCGCATTGCAGGTCAAGTCCCCGTTCTGGTGCCCCGAGGGCCTCACGTCTCCTTCTGGAGAGTTTAATAGCCCTGCCGAGGCGTCGGATCGCTCATACTTCTTCGGCAACAGCCAGTTCCTCAAGTACGAGGCGCTCCACGCTGCGTCCTGCCTCCAGCAAGGTGGGTTTCTAGCGACTTTCGGTGTTCTCTGCTGACGAGAAATTAGTCATATTCGATTGAACAAAAGTTATTACGTTTAACTTAGTGAAAAGGTGATTTAGTTTATTCTAACTACCTTGAATTTACCCACCTTAGTTTCCGGCTCTACCGCTTGTGCTCCAGTGTATGAGCGTGAAGGTTGTGGACATGCCCTCTACGGTTTTGTATCGGAGTTCGAGTTTGTCTTACCTTCAAATTAAAGTTTCAAGTGCCGAAAAAGTCCAGTTGCTATCTTCTTTTCTGATATTTCTGCCTGCATGATGATGGTTCTACCGGACAATTTCTGTGGAGTGGTAACGGATCTGTTTCCTGGCAGGCCTGAAGGAGAGCCCCGTCATGCCCCACTCGAGTACCCTTCTCCTGGCTGAGGTCATGGACGAAATCCGGACTCAGCTTGGGGTGACCATTGCTTGAGAGCTTATTCTGCCTGCCAACTCCATCTCCAGATTGGACAACAGTGTGAAAGAGTTATAACTTATTACTGGTGTAGGCATCATCTGTTTCATGATTTCAGTATGAATAAATTATTTCAACATAAATGTTTCAACATGAATTTATTATTTTAACATGGATCAAATTTTTGAACGTGGATGAAATATGTAAGTATACGTAAAGTATTTTAATATAAATGAAATATTTTAATGTGAATCAATTATTTGAAAATTAATCAATTTTTGCTCCGTGTTTGACGAGAGTGACACAGTTATTCGTTCAACGTTATTCGGCCTGTGGGTGGGCTCGCCACCTGACACTTGCCGGCTCGCCACCTGACACTTGGGAATGAACGTGCGGGCTAAACGTACTGATGATAACAAAATAGAGGTGCAATGATCCAAGCCTTTTATTTCGGAGAGGAAATAGCAACGAATACATAATTTCGTTTCATGAATGGCAGCTTACTCAGTTCATGAATGTGAACTTGACTCTTGGGCTTGATGGGGGTTTTTTGGTTTCGTTTTACTAATTAATGATTTTGATTACCGTTTGCCTGGTGTTTTTACTACTAGCTGAGACGCAACAGTTATCTTTTTAATTTAATGAAAAAAAATGATTGAAAAAAGCAGTTTTATCATTTGAAAAATTTTCTGTCAACACTTTGAGTAAGAAAGTTTGGTCATCTATTATATATTTGTAACTTTTTATGTAATCAAAAATTTTGAAAATTTTCATTTTGTTTTCTTTCTACCTTCTTCTGTCGTAGAAAATATTGGCTTCAAAAGGAATAACATTTTTCCTGTTTGATCAAATTTACATTACTGTTACTGAATGGTACTCCATTTCCTAAGGTAAATGTCTCAACATTATGGATGATGACATTGGCTCTTATGCCAATATTGAGGAGGTCTAAGAAAAAACTTGGCTTGTTCTTCTTGGAGCAGCGGTAGAGAGCGGTCGCACGCGCACAGCGGT
>VOMN01135261.1:0-18822 GCA_014899125.1 Orchestia grillus | reverse complement strand
ATCTCTTAGTTTGAACCCTCATCAGGGTATGAGTAGTCAGGTATTGGTATTTTTTGTATATAAAAAGGCTGCTCAGTTTTAGTTCATCTGAAGGATAGCTGTTAAGGATTTATAGTTTTTAGAGTGAATGTACATTAATATTTTGGCACATCATTTTCAGATTTTTTTTCTCAACTATACGGTCTTAAACCTCCTGTGCAAGAAGAGGATTGTAATGTTGAATCTGTTGGTCTAGGGTGAGTGCCTTTTATTAGAATGCTATAGTTTTATTTGGCAAGGGAGGAACTGCTTGATGCGTAGTGTGACCAGTACATACTGGGCGGAGTGCGTAAGAGATGGCTTATATTTTGAATTGTTTTTGATTTTATGCGATGATGTGGAAATGATGGTTGTTGTATCATACTCTTATTCACCCGTTTCTTCAATATGGAGTAGAAGTATGGCATTGGACCGATAAAAACAAGACGAACAAAGGTTTTGGCCTTCAGAAATAAAAACATACGAGCTATTGCGCACCTGGATTACAATGAACACTCTTAAGACTCTTTTAAAAGCATGGGAATTTTGAAATTGCCCAACCTTTTTCAATTTTGGCTGGGAAATTATGTTCAAAACAATTAAAACAACTGTGATCTAAATCTACACGAAAAAATTTCTACCTAATTCCGTCCCCACGATCAAGTCGCTAGAAATTATAATAAATAAGTACATCCTTACTGCTCACGCATCAAATCCCACCATTGCATTCTCTTTGTAGGCACTAAATTTTNATTCATACCATGTTTTGACCCAAATATTTAATTTTAACCAACTCATTCGGTTCTTGTAACTTGCATACCTAAGTGTAACCTTGAGCCTTTTTTTTAGTTATCATTGATGTACTATAAATTGAAGGCCTTCATTTCTATATAGATTGCCCTAAATGCCTTGTAGCTAATTCGGGCCCACATGTGGTATATATCCTGATCCTGGTTCTTCGTTATTCCTCAATTGATTGTAAACTTGTATCTGATGTAAATTGCGTTTGGTAATGAAATGTTTCTAAATAACTGTTTTCGAGTTCATCTGAAGATATATTTTCCCCTAAATATGTACAATTAATCGTAGTACAAATATGGTTGTACAGTTTTTAATTTTTCATTCTATTCACTGAAATTTTATAACTCGACAGTTACACATACCACCTCAGGTATTACTGTCATGCAAAATTGAAATAACCTGTACTCTAATAACCTGTATAATTGATTACATTATAGAATCTATAATCTACCGTATTTACGTATACTTAATGATGAGGGTATCAATAACACAAACTTGAAGAAATCGGTAAATTTGAAATATATAGACATGACAGAATTGAATATATCCATAAAACCCTTTCACTTTATTTAACAAGTAATTTATAGAAATAAAGTGCTCATAAATGATCACAATGTGAATAACTGGATAATTAATACTTTGTTGACATTGCCTCTATTTTTAATGCTATGTCCCTTTTTAGCATGCTAGTGATGAGTTCTCGAATATTATCTTGAGAGATTTCTTGCCATGTTTCATGCAATAACCCTAAATGTTCGAACTTCGAAGATGACTTACTGTTTTTTTGAGGAGTTTTCGGGCTAATATATTCGAGAGGTGTTCAATAGGGTTTATATCCGGGGATCCCATTTTGACTCAAACATTGTTGCGTTGCTTTAGCAGTGTGACTTGAGGCATCTTCTTCCATAAATAGACATCTTTACTCATTCTACCACTTGTAAATATAGGAAGTAGCCCTTCCTTCAATAACGAAACCTATTTGGCTGATAGGTTTCCTTCACACTCCACAAGCTGTGATCGACCATCACTCCGAATTGCATCCTATACCATTACTAACGAGTCCCCATGTCAGATAATAAATCCGACTCCGACTCGCAGCATTCCTACGAGTCCGACTCCTCCCAAAACCTCCTCCGCAACCCTGTATTTAACTTGTATTGTTCATGGAACAGCTGGACCCTCTGGAACCCGGGGGAGGCTGCGACCCCAGCGTGGTGTCGCGCTTCACTGGCCTGCTGTCGAAGCTCATGTCCTGCGTCAATCAGCTCGAACAGTTCCCCGTCAAGGTCCACGACCTGCCCTCTGGAGGGGGAACAGGGTCCAGGGGAGGAGCTACTTCCGCCATCAAATTCCTCAACACACATCAGCTCAAGGTGAGGTTTATTTCACTTTCGTACTTCATTACGTCAGTTGATGAATAACTAGTTGAGAAAAATCGATGTCCTATGTCTTCTGGTAACTATTTTTTCAATTTTTCTGACAATTACCTGATAAACAAAATTTTCATTTAAAGTTTGGCTCCAAGAGTTGCGTGTCAGCATGCTGGCTCAAAATTTTTCCGAGTGGGCTGGTTTATTTTCACCTTTTCGTGAAGAAGCAGTCATTTTGAAAATTCCGTAAGCTCCGTGTGTGTCATCATAGTCCAGGTTAAAGAAGTCTTGACACATTAGACGGATCTCAAAGTTTGACAGTAATGTTGAATCTGTTTCTTGTTTGAACTCGGGAATAGTAGCATACTAAGCGGTTTAGGAACAGTTTGCTGCGTGCCCCATGTAGTTCACGATGTAATGAAAGTATTAACGAAGATACTTGATGGTTTGCGGCAGTGCAACTTGCAGTGCGACCCGTCGTGTACGCGACTGCGCGAGTGGCGCGGCTGCCACGTCAAGGTGGACCCTCTCGCTCTGGTGCAAGCCATCGAGCGCTACCTTGTGGTGCGCGGATACGCCCGTCTCCGCGACCACCAACACGACGACAACAGCGATGATGATAACGCTGATGATGACGATATAGACGATAACCTGGTCAGTGCTTTCTGTTGGCGTGTTCCGACTCAACATCTTAAAGATAACACTCTACCTGGCGACAACTTGGTCGTTAGCTCGTATGCTCTAGTCATTTGCGCTTTGAAATTTACTGAAAAAGTGTAGGGAATTCTTATTTTCTTTTATCGATTTGTTGAATAATGATTGGGAAGTGAGTTGAGCAATGTCATAGGAAATGTGTCCTTAAAAAGAGCTTTCTCTTTGTTAAAGCGTTCCGAATGACTCAAGGGTTATAAGTTTTAAGTTTTTGTGCACGTGCACCGCACACAAAATATAGTTGAGATTAATCTCAAAGTAACTGCAACAGCGATAAAAATTGTTAGTGCAATCAGTAAGAGAATTTTCTCTGAATGGAAACATATTTCCTACTGGTTAGAGTCTTGTATGAGTAAATATTGATCAAAAGAACCTTTTTGCCGCAGTGGTATTGTTTTAAATGTGTAAATTATCACTTGACTGATTTTCTTCCCTGTTGTTGATAAATTTAATCCTGGGTTTGTGACTAATTTGTTTCCTGTTGATCAATTGCATCCTGAGTAGTGATGTGCCAATACCAATATTTTTGCTGATACTGATTATTTTTCTGCCGATGTCAATTCTTTATCATTTAGAATATTCATTTGCTTACTATACATGGGTAAGCCAATTGAACTTAAGTATCAATTACTAGTATTTACAAATAAATACATTGTGTTTGAAACTTTTTCGAATGAGACTTCCTCTACTGAAAAATAAAGTTCTATTCAACGAGTTAAATATCAAGGCTGTACGATGAATAGGACGCTCTGTGGAGTACGCATACTCGTAGACGAGGTAAATAACTATCAGGTATCATACCGAGGAGATCGTAAAAAAGACGGTCATTCAAATTATTCTATTCTCTGTTGCATGGGTGTGTGAGTTACAAGCTTGTGTAAATGATTTCAAATTATTCCAACAGCACCATGGGATGTGCACCAGATGAGACATACTATTTCACACGCTGCAATCTTTCTAAACTATACTCGGCGAATAATTTCTATTGAACTTTTGTGTTCAAATTTCTCCGTATGAACTTACCTTAGGAAAAAAGTATCTAATTCCTAAGCCATCCGTGAAAATAAAAGGAAGCCTAGCCTAACACAGGGTAGAAAAACTTGGGGTACTTCTCACAACTTTTGTTTGTGTTACAACTTTTAACATAAAGTAATTTTCAAATAGTCGTTATGAATCAGTTTTCAAATTATTGTACTACTGATAGGTGTTCAGGGCTAGTTTGCTTAGAAAATATCTCGATGCTATAAAAGGAAAGTATCTTCATCCCAATTCATATGGATCTTGATGTATGCTTGTGCAATATCAGTACTGATTACACGTATGAAAAATGATAACATCATTCACTGCATTCACAGTTCACTGTAACTCTGACGCATAAGAGACTGATAACACCACCGTCTGCCCAAGCAGTGATGCCAGACGTGAACACTAACAAGTAGCGCTTATGTGTATGCTCCGAAAGTAGTCAATTGTGCCTGTTCGTTACCCAGACTTGAAAATTAATCTGTCTAAGAATTCGTACAATTAGAAACTACACTAATTTACATACGCGTATGTGCTCGTACAACATTTGACTAATATAGCATTGCTCACAGCACGTTAATGACCCTCAGAGGGCATAGGATAAGCCATAGGCAATAGGGTTATATTAGTTAGGTTTGACTATCATATGCTATGGGGACTGGCGACTCCAGGAGAGCATTGTTGGGTTACCTCGGCTATAGGTAAGCCTTCGGGACTTCCATCTTTCGTGCCCCCTTTGCTTCTTTCAATTTTTATGCCATCTTCGCTATCTCGTATTTGACTTTTCTCACTCTTCTATTTTAACCTTGATGTTTTTATGCGCGGGGAATCTTGTGTGGGACACGCCTGTGCATAGGTTTCACGTTTTTTAAAGTCCATACTAAATGGTCCCTTCTTTTCACTCTCTTGAGATCGCCTTTGGTGTGGCTATGGAGCTTTAACTAATAATAATAGCTGGTTAATGTACACACGGTTTTCATGTATAGTTATTAATATCGCAAAAATAAATGAAAATCTATGTGCACTTACTAACTGGCGAAATTAAGCTTTAACTTCCACGTATGCTAATAATATAAAATCGGTATAATTTTTCATTTTAATAATGTACGTAACGAGTATAGTAGGCATCGGTACGGAATCGACAATTTTCTCTATGTGACGATGTAGATTCCTTTTAAAAAAACGCTAATTCTTGCCGATGCCGATTAATCGGCACGTCACTAATCCTCAGTTTACTTCTGGCCCTTTAATGCAGTATGAAGCATTATTTTGATTTCAGTTCGTCATTGATGTAGACTGCACATCCTCGCGAGATAAACTACTAAATAATGAACCATGAGTGCTGTAATGTGTGTTTGTACTCGTGATCAGGCGTCGATATCGTCGAGCCAGAGCAGCCAGCAGCACAAGCTCGAGTTCCTGATAGGCGACCAGGTGCTGCCGTACAACATGACGGTGTACCAGGCCCTCCGGCACTACTCGCAGGAGCTGTCCCCCAGCGATGCCGAGAATGAGGGCGAGGTGCCCGTCTCTCAGAGCGCCGTCTGGCTCCATACGCACACCATTTACTACAGGTCGGTCTCGTCTGCGGAGTCAAAATATTCTCTGTGAAATAGTGCAGCTATCCGAGGCCGGGGCAGCGGAAACTTTTATATTGTTTGCGATGTCCAGCATGATGGGCTTTCCATTTGAGGTAAAAGTAAAGTGCCAATAAAACAACGCACAGCTTTCAGACTGCCAAAACTCGCCTTCGTTGTTATTTGTGGTAGCACTGGTCAAGAAACTCAAATGATTTTGATTAAAAGTATCGAATAGAACCTGGAAGATATTTATACTTTACATTACGTGGCAAAGCTGTTCCTTGGCTTAATTCAGAATTACAAACTTGGGTGTAATTTTTCTGTGACAAGAATGTGATTACCAACCCATGACAAGCCCAATTATGATGTCGGCCAAATTTTAGGCATTCGTGTTCACGGAATTGTGTCCGCTGAGTTTTACCGCTATTAAAAGCGCGGACTTCGTACATTTTATAAAGCGAGGCTTGCTCTTGTTCTTATTCGAATTTGGCTTCAATGCTCCTTTAATAATAGAAATTTTGACCTTAGACTGTATGTGCTGCGTATGACCAAGGTATTCTAAGACCATGTTATCTCATTGTTGTCCGAGCGTGTTATTTCAAAGAATTATCTTACTATAAGTGTTGTTTATTGTTTACATAATGAAATTTTAAAGAAGGATTTTGCCGCGTAGTTAAGTGAGAAATGAGATTTATTATCGTTTATACTACGGGTTACGTGCGAGGAGAATATAAGCATTATTAGGTACGGGTCAGCATTGAGTTTTACTGATTGATGTTGTTACTGGTGTCCGTTGGTAATGATTCTTGTTGAGTGAACAGTGAAAAAAATGAATTCCATTAATTCCTTCCACGGCTGGAGTCTTAGCCATTCTGTAGCTAATGTAATGATAAAATATTCCAATGAAATTTTGATTCCTACAGACCTGTCATGGAAGAGCCTCCTGTGAAGTCCTCTCGTAAGGGCAAGGGCGGCTCTAAATCGAGTCCTAAGAAGAAACTCACCGAATCGCTCATCACTGGTTAGCTCAGAGTGAATTGCAATTTCCCAGTTTCCCCAACTGTCTAATTTTTTTTCTTATGTTGACTGTCGACTAAGTCATCAAACAATTTGATTATATTTTGAGATTTGTTTTGCACGTGTGAAAAGTGTACGTAGTTGTTTTTGACGATTTACTTATTGTTGAAGTTCCTTGATTGTCTTAAATCATTCGCACCATAGGAAGACAGGCCACAGATGAACTGAAAACCGCTTAAATGATATTGTAGTATTCTGTGCCTGTATCAATTTATTTAACTTCAACTTCGTGCATAAACTAAACTAATAGGTGGTATTCTCATTTCCGTGGAAGAAGTGGTAATCTGTTGATGCGATCATGTACAGATGCAGCGCTAATTGGTGGGAGCTCAGCTGTGCTGGACTCGCTGTTGTGCGCCTCACTGCCTGCGTCGGTGACGGTGAAAGACCCCTGCCTGGAGGTGCTGACGCTGGTGCGGGTGCTGTCTGTGCTCAACAGACACTACCACAGCCTTTACCCGCCGGCCCCCACCAAACTGCCCGTGCCCATGGTCGATTTCCAGAACGTCAAACTCACAGCCAAAGCCAACCGGCAGCTGCAAGACCCCTTAGTTATTATGACTGGGAACCTACCACCGTGGCTTCCTCAAATTGCGTATGCGTGGTAAGTTCTGGATTTCGGATACTTAATAACAATTTTTCATGTTTTTTTCGTCTCTAAACTGTATGCATAGTAATCAAAAATAATTTTTTCTTGACTGACTGAGCGAGAACAATCACAAGATAATGGTCTTGAAATTATTTCATCAAAGTATTTATGTGTACGAACTTGTTTTAAAGTGGATTAGTTCGTTATTCACATTCATGTAGGACTCAGCAGTGAAGTGGTTCACCAAAACGCTTCGATCCGAGTTTTGGACCTCGGGTGGTAACGCCTAATAAGTTTGTCTCACGCCGCCACGAATTTGTATGGTGGTTTTTTTTCTTAGAATTTAGAGAAAATTTCACACAGCAATGCGAAGTGAGAANGTCCGAGTTTTGGACCTCGGGTGGTAACGCTTAATAAGTTTGTCTCACGCCGCCACGAATTTGGACGCTGGTTTCTTTTCTAAGAATTTAGGGAAAATTTCACACAGTAATGCGAAGCGAGAAACTTATCCACACTGTTAATGACTTCATTAAAATAACTGTACAGATACCCTGTAAAACTTAGAGATGAGGAAGTTCCTTCCTATATTGAAATTCTAAACGTGGCACTGTATGACACTAAATTAATATATCCATTTAGTGACTGTTTAGTGCACTAATTTAGAATATTCCTGTTTTATTTCATCCTTTGTTTTACTGTGCTTGGTTATTATACGATTGTGCATTGAATGCAAGCTCTTATTTTATGGTTCTACATATTTCAAATATTCGAGGTACCTCTTGTTTATGTAAAATATTTAGTCAGAGGTATTCGTTTCTCATACACGGATTTCCTTGCTCCAAATTTGATTAGGAAGTGGAATGACTTGTTTTCTCCTGTTTCGCATGTTATGAAATATTGGTTGCTGTTGCCTGACTTGGGTGCAAGAGATGCAAGCTTTGACTTCGAAGCATGTGAAGTAGACTGATTTGAAATCTTTTGTTCCAGTCCTTTCCTGTTCCCGTTCGAAACGCGGCAACTGTTTTTCTATGCAGTGTCCTTCGGTCGGGACCGCGCCATCCAGCACTTACAGGACACCAATCTGGAGCTCAACTACGGTGACTTGACTGAACGCGTAACACCGCGCCTCGACCGCAAAAAGAAAACTGAGAGCAGAGAGGACATCCTCAAGCAGGCTGAAAGCGTCGTCAACGACTTAGTGCCTTCTAAAGCTCTGTTAGAAATTCAATACAGCAAGGAAGTGGGCTCTGGTCTCGGTCCAACCCTCGAGTTCTACGCTATTGTGTCCAAAGAAACGAAGAAGGCAGAGCTGGAATTTGGAGAGTTCAGTCTGTTGCTGTCGAAGAAGAGACTGTGGAGGGGTCGTCCAAGACGGTGAAATACGTCAACGCTGCGACTGGCTTTTATCCCCTGCCTCTGCCTAAGACGATGCAGTCGGCCGCTATGAATAAAATCAAGCAGAAGTTCAAATTCTTGGGTAAATTTATAGCGAAAGCGGTTATGGATTCGTGAATGGTATGTATAAACCATTTACTAATTCTCTCCTTGTTCACTCTAGAAAAGTTTTTTTTTCGATTTTAATTATCTCGAAAGAACTTTTGATATTTACAGTATCCAAGCTTCCTTCACTTCCAAACATTTTCCACTGTTTTTTTCCATGTATGGTCGAACTATTACTCACTCCTGTCGTGGTTAACGTATGCAATTTTTTGGTAATATTTATTTAGGATTATTAAATTTTATAGCATGATGCGTCATTCGTTGGATTTTATCTTATTTTACGGGTAAGGGATCTTTTTAAAATGGAATCGGTCTTACAGTATTTTAAGTTGTATTGAATATTAACGTGTCAGTTTGGGGCGTATTTGTACTTGATAGTTATTTACATCCACAGCTATTGGAGACACGGTGGTAGAATGCGTCAATTAATGTCATCAGTTTTGTGATGGATAGTCGTAGAAGCAACTGCAGGATTTATGAATAGACGATTCTCTCACTTGCAATGACCAAGTCTAAGTTATCCGATACCATTTTATAAAGATGTTACGGAGGGAGTTGTGCATGCACGCCATGCTTGCTTGTACTCTTGTACTGTAATTCGTTTTGACAGAACATCCGGGCAGTGTTCTTTGTGGGCAAAATGAATGATATAGTTTGCCTTTGATGGTAGAGGAACACGAACTACAGTTCCGTTCCATGTGAGAGAAGCTAAGCTACCTTCTTAACCGTCTGCCAACGTTTTGATATTTCCCGTCATGCTTAGTAGACGGACAAATGTGCTACTGCCAACATTAAGAGACAGTAGGCTCCGAGTCGCTATCATCGAAGTGAAGACGTGGTAGATATGAGCGAGGTAGAGCTTGAGCAAAATTTTTTCCGAAAGCTGCGAGAGTTACTTAGTGAAGACCGTATGTTTCCGCCATCAATAGCGAAAACCCCATTACCAAGATTTGGCAACGTGTAAAAAAAACTGGCAAGCAAAACACTAGACTAGCTAGCAAAACACACGCTGTCGCTCGGAGTTTTGCCCGTGTCAGTAGTGACCGGCATTGTGCATCAGCCTTCCTCGCATTCAAGCAAGAATTAGAGTAGCAAAATCTTCATTTCATCACAAATCAGCCATTGATTACAAATCTTTGTCATCACGATGATCCAATTTTATATTATATTCCCTCAGAGTAAAAATAGTTTGCCGGGACCATATGGTATTCATTATGAAAAATGCAGAAGAAAATAGTACAGCAGTAAGAGCACTCTTGTCAATGCATGTGACAAGCGTAGGAAGAATGCTGAAATCAATGTAAAATAAGATCTGAGAGATTCTCTATTAACCGCGGAATTAGCGTTCGTAACTGTGCTGGCGTTTCATAAACCAGGGAAACCCGCCACAGATGTCGATAGTTATCGCCTCATTGCTTTGACAAGTTGTATCAGTAAAGGTGATCTGGAGAATCGTGATCATCAGATTTCAGATTCACCTTATGCCAAGGATATTTTCACCCATACCCAGTTTGGATTCGACGTCTGCGGGGAACCATTGATGCGATTGTTTATCTGTAGAACTATCTAGTTAAAAAAGAACGGCTCACAATCGGCATCTTTTCCGACATGGAGTAGGCCTATGGCACCACCAGGCGGTACGGCATTGTTAGGTGCCTGCACAGGATAGGTCTCAGAGGATCTTCATGTCCTACAATTTATAAAAGAGCGTGTCTTCCGGGTGAAGGAAGGCACCGAATTCTCACGCGTAGAAGTTCAGGATGTCGGTGTAAATCAGGGCTCCGTAATTAATTGTATTTCGTTTCTCTTGGTCTTCAATGAGAACTCCTTCGTCCCGGCAAACTTGTTCATTTCTCTGTACATTAATAACTTGATGATCGGTGTTTCATCGCAATACTTCCCTGCGCTGTTGCGGAAACTGCTACCTACCGTAGACCGAGTGAACCAGTGGGCTACATATTACCGCTTTCTGTTCTCCGCTGGGGAAACCGTAGCGCTTCACGTCGCAAGCGGCGTGAAAAAATCGTTGACCCCGTTTTGAGGCTGGACACAAGCTGTATTCGATTTAATACAGCGGTTACCTAGGACTCCTGATCGACGGTAGACTAACTTGGAAACAGCATGTGCACTATCTTAAGGCTGAATACACACGCAAATGAACTTATTGAAGAGTCTTTTTCGTCTGTAATTGGGCTCAGAACAGATACTTTCTTGCTTCTGTACGGGGTATTAATTAGGTCCAATATTTATTATGGTAGCATAGTTCATCAACACGTATGCATCAGAAACTACTATATCAAAACTGGGCACGGTACACCATGCTGGTCCTAGATTTTGTACCGGGATCTTCCGTAGCTTACCTGTTGTTGGCCTGCATGTAGAGACTGAAGAACCTCCACTTCCGACGTGCGTTACTGATTTTGCAATACTTGACCCACCTCACCCCGCTATTTCAGCCCCGGCTGGGTTAGCGTGTTTCGACCAGAACGCGGACGACAAATATTTCCCCACTGTTTTCCCTCGTTTTTTGACGGAAGAACGAATGATCGCAGAACGCCCAGACGGACGATTCGATATTCTGCATTTGGAGAAATAATTGGAAATCTGCAACCTCTTCGAGATGCAGAGGGTTCGCAGCAGAGCGCCCCCGCTGCTGCCCAGTGAGGTTTCAGCGTGAGTATGGCGCTCGACCGTAAATGGGGGGCAGCTGAAACCCAAGGGCTCGGCCCGAATTGAAAGTCTGACACTAAAGCTCTGAACAAATAACCGAAAATATCCGACCTCTTCTGCAAGTTGTGATGTCGACGTGCCTCGCCTTTCATCCCGTTCAAACACTGTTGCTCGTTTCACGCCTGAAAATGCTGATAGCAAAAATCGGGCTTACTTGTATTGATTGCCCAGTAGAGAATTTTAGTAGCTTGGCTACCCTTGAGCTCGGCTACCAATTTTTTATTTACGGTCCCAGATAGGCAGAAGATCCTGAAGCGCCATTTATCAATGTCTTACTACGACTCCTGTTTCTCGTTCTGCCAGGTGGACTTGTCGCTGCCCAAGTGTATGCTCAAGTGGATGCTTGGAGAGGAGCGGTCGCATCGACTAGCAGACGTGCTGTCTTTGGACCCTGAGTTCAATGGCACGCTACGGCAGCTGCACGCCCTCGTGCTGCAGAAGGGGTGGCTTCAGGACCAAGCCAGGGTGCAAGGTTACACCACACAACAGTTGGAGGTAAAGACTTCTCCAGTGGGCGTTTTGAACGCGTACTGATTAAGATGATTTTAAACTAACGCATTCTTTTTTTGTTCCTTCCTCTTCATCTCGAGGAAATAGTATTGTCAGATAATTATTTGAATCCGAGAACTTTTAAAAAACTGTAATGATCTGCGTTATAATACAAGTAAAGATAAAAATTGGAGTAACGAATAGTTATAGAAAATGAGTAGTAATTAATGACAAATTGTTTTAAATTGAGTGTAAATTTGAGAGCGATGTGAAGAACATAACTCTGGATGGTGCAGTGTAGAGGACCTCTCGCTTAATTTCCCCCTGCCTGACCACCCGAATATTGTGCTCAAAAGAGGAGGCGCTGATAGCTGTGTTACCATGGACAACTTCGACCAGTACCTGCAGGTCAGTCCCCAGCAGAGTGGGTTTTCGGTAGCTGTCACAGTGTCTCATTAGGTGACCGTAAGATTTTGTGCAGCCATTTTGCTTGATTTTAATTTTCGTCGTAGTTAGTTTTCACTTTTTTTTGCTAGATACTTTTTTAGCTCGATAACGATTGATGTCTTTTAATTTAAGTCATTAATAGGCGATATAATTGGCGTAACTATCAACCAGCGTTGATAGTTACAGTAAACTTCAGTTCAAAGAAAAATGAAAAAAAAGGGTAGCGATGAAAATTGTTTTTCTCTCAGACTAGCTGCTTTCGACTTGAACGTCCTAATCAATGAATGTAACCTGAAAAGAAAACAATGTATAATTTATGCATTTTTATACCGTTAAGATTAATAAAAACACATATGATGATGACCTACAATCTCTCCAACTTAGCGGTACACAGAAAATATAAACAACACTAACCCGATAATTGTTAAGTGTTATTGCCTGATTAAGGCGACAGCTGTCTGATATGTGTTGAAATTTGGTTGGTGTTTTATATGTAAAAAAATTAAATTTTGATATTTGAGTGACACGCCAACGAGATACTATTTCAAAGTGGTCTAAAGAGTGAGGATGGTTGAACTGCTCGTTATGCCGTTTTGAGGCGAACGAGGTAAAACTGTGAAAGGAAGGTTTGTTTTCAAGGAACGTCCTAAATGCTGCCAAAATTGAATCTTGGAATACTTCTGAGTACAACAAATGAAAGAACACTTGGCAAGTTGAACAAGTATGCTTGGAGACGATATGGGATCGTAGCCCAGAGGGCAGTTGGTTTTGATAGTTGAAAAAATTAAGAATTTGAAAATCATTCCAGAGAGCAAAAATAAAACCGATCTGAGGAACAAATTTAACAAGCTCCTGAAATACTTTACTGTATCATCAGATGTATTTCCAATAAAAAAAGAGCGAAGTGTAAATTTTGAATTTTTCCTCGTAAAATGATTTTTTATAAGAAAATGCATTATTTAAGAAAAGTGTAACCCAATTTTTCAACAGAAATTACATGGAAAAAATGAACGTAAATAACCATCTCCCTTGAAAATGCTTGATACGAAGATGACGCTTTAAAGGCTCTGTGGAGTAGTGTTCGAATAGAATTCAGTTTGTAAATGAGAGGGCGAAGGCTAAAAAGCCTACTACAATCCAATAAAACTGGTCTTACGGTACCCCTTAGATTGGAACCTCGCTTCAGTTCGGTTAATGCTGAGGTCTAAAAAGATATCGTTCTACCCTCTTCGCCTTCTAGTCTCAAGTTTATACTGCTGTAACGGTTGATATGATTTAAAAACAAAGGGGCATGAAACTGATCGTTAAAAATCATGAAGGTAGCGTCTAAGTATCGTTTGTAAAAAACTGGTTTAAAATGATCTGGATATGAAGCTGATGTTGTTCCATGTTGCACCTGAAAATATAGGCTGAAGTAGAAGCGAGTGGATTTCCTATCGGCAAGCCATCAATTTCTTTATATAGTTCTTGGGTGAAAATGAAGCCAGTTTATGTAATATAATTTTAAACACTACATAATTTTTTTCAGTCAAACCCATTCCTCTCTGGGGGCATAGGATAGGCCATGGGCAATATGGTTAGGTTAATTAGGTTAATTTATCACATGCTATGAGGACTAACATTCGCAGGGGAACATAGGGTAGCTCAGCTTTGGCCGGGCCTTAGGGGACTTCTATCTTTCGCGCCCACTTTGCTGTTTTACATTTTCATGCCTTCCTCACTGATGGTTCTTAGTCTTTTCTCCCTCTTTCTTCTTAACTTGCTAGGAATACATCTTGGGGATCTTGTGTGGGAACACATCTTGTGCATAGGTTCCGCGTTCTCCCATGTTAATACTTAATGTTCCCTTCTCTTTCGGTACGAGATTGATTGAGGCACTGAGGCGCTACTATTTTTACTACTGCTACTCATGACATTATTAATAATTGTTTAATTTTCTTTTTACTTTAATATGATATATTCAATGACCACTCTGTCTACTTGCATGCAAAGAAGTAACACTAATATGAAAATCTTTCTTTAACTGGGCATTGCAGGGGTGTCAAGAAATAAATACACGTTTTTTTTTGCCCTTAAAAATGGTAGTGCGACTTTGGATTTCGTTTCTGAATTGGCGTACCAGCATGTTATAACACTTCGCTTTGAACCAGTTCTTTGCGTCCCACAGTTTATCGTAATGACATTGTAATTCTGTATTGTCAAAAATGTGACACTGCGGTGCATGAATGTTATCAGAGCATTTTGAGCCCAACCGCTCATTCAAAAAAGGACTTTTCTTCCATTATCCTCCATTTGCGTTGTGGATTGTTTTATCAGTCATATTTTTTTATTCAATAGGGGTCAGGTTTGCTCACCTTCAGCAGATTTTATTAGATGCATGAAACTGATCTATCTCGTTGCCTTAGGATTTGCAAGTCACTTGGTTAAAACACTCGGAGAAATTTCATATTCTACTTGAAGTAGGAGATGGATAGCGAGTGGTTACTTGTGACATGGTTTGATTGGAGTCACTGTGCAGCTGGTGGTCGAGTGGCTGCTGCGCGAAGGGGTGTGGCGTCAGATGGATGCCTTCAAGGAGGGCTTTGACAGCGTGTTCCCCATGAACCAACAGCAGGTGAGCGGACGCGCGTCGGCTTTCGTCTATCGAATACTTTTTCCTTTCGTATTCCTTTATATTTCACGTTTATTAAATAATATAGTTTGCCAAATGTTAAATGGCGAACTGGCAACATGTGTTTATAAAGGGTGGTTAAATTTGAAGGGCCGATGTTGATTTCGAATAAAACACAAATTACTTGGGAAATTATTGTCATTTCTTTTGTTATGATATATTGGTATGGTTCAATTATGCAGGGAACAAAATATCGGCCAAATGGCCGCCGCGACTTCGGCGGCACACCTACATCCGAAGGTCCGAATTTTAGATGACCCGGAAGCATAATTGAGGTTCTATGCCGTTAATGTGCCGAATGATGTCATCCTTTAGCTCTTCAATTGTTGCTGGCTTATCGTCCTACACCTTTTCTTTCAAATAACCGCGTAGAAAGATCGGCCCTTAAAATTTAACCACCCTTTATATGTATATGCGTTATTACAAGTAGGAAGGAATTCCATGGCTTTTTGTTAGTTTCACATTTATCATTCCATGATTTACGTGTTATACACACCGATAGTTTGGTAAATGTATGAAATCAGTACTTTTCTTACACGAATTGCCGAACATGTGTGTGTTTGAGTATTAAGCAGTGTGTATATGTGTTTGTGTCTGGGTGTGTTAAACTGGGGCTTTGTACAACTCGAGTCGTTTGTTGTACGATATGCGCTGAAATTTTATTTAACAGCATTGCGCTAGTGTGTGTATGTCATTAAAAATTAATGTGGAGGGCTGCACAGGTATCTTGCGTACAGAGAGTTGTTACGAATTTCTTCCTTTTAGCTCTTTTATCTGAACTCTCGTCCTTGTGTACAAGGTGTTCTACCCTGAGTAGCTGGAGCAGGCGTTCTGTGGCAGTAGCGCCGCCTCTCAGTGGGACGTGAAGGTCCTGTCTGAGTGCTGCAAGCCCGACCACAGCTACACGCACGACTCGCGCTCAGTCAAGTTCCTCCTTCAGGTAATTGCCAAGTCAATGCTATTTTTAAGCTTCTTCATTTATGATCAAGATGAATAATTGGGTAACTAGGCTGTGAAAGTTTTAGAATTGCTATGCCAATTCTTCATAATAATTAAAATGGGCATACGTTTGCTTGTGTTTTGCCTAGTTGACATATTTCAGAATACATTTTTAAGTTCCTATATATCTTCACAAAAGGAAACACTAGGCTAAGTTTTTTAACTTTTTAAAGTTTACTTGCCGTTTAGCGTGAGTGAAGTGTCTGTTTGTCATTGTTGCAGCGTTAAATCACAGGAATTGAGCAAAAAATGGGAGCAATGGAGCGAAACAGGTCGAGTATGTCTTGAACATGAGCCAATGCATGAACGTCTCTGCTTATGCGCGTTGATATTTTTTACTAGACGGGGCTCCTCTGTCTTACTTTCCCTGTGCTTGTAATTTGCCCTAAGATAATATCATGCGGCTCATGCTTGCGGAGACCCGAGGGTCGCCTTCAATCTAGATCCGTTTCCTCACTAACGCTTGCCTCCTGTGCAAACTGTGACTAGCGGTAACCTACGCTTAACTAAATACTAGATCTCCTCTACCTGTATTGCCGACACCTGTCTGTTTTTCTCCAAATTGTTAGAAAAGACCTTAATTTTCTAGAAAACTGTGGAAATCGAGGAACATTTCGGTACTTTACACGATATTTACTTCACTGTGAGTGTATTAGAACTATCGGATCGTTATGACTCCGTTAGTGACTGTTATTTAAACTGTGCTGTATGAGATGAAACGTTCGGTGCGCTAAAAGTTCTGCTTCTGGAGCGCTAGTGATCCATTTTTCCTTTACGACTTTTACTGATACTGTTGTCACTGGTACTTTTCTTCACTGGTACTTTTCTTCACTGGTACTTTTCTTCACTGGTACTTTTCTCTTTCCATCTTTCTCTCTACTTATTCTTTTCACAATAAGACTTTGGCTCCGCCGCACGAGCAACCATTAGTTATTCGACGTTCGGAGCGATGCGACTTCAGCTCGCTGCACCGGCAAATTATGCTGCCACCACTGCTTATGAGCGCCGTGCTCGCTGAGCTGTCCTACATGATGCTGATGCTATCGACGACTCTATGCGCCCGTGTTCAGGTTAATGTGGGTATGGCTATTGCTTTCCAAGTCGGAAAATACGTATGTAACACATATAAGGTCAGCCAGGCACCTAAACTGTGTGCCTGATTTGTGTAAACTCGTGGCAATGTTCTTTAACATTCAGCGAAAACTGACTTCATTTTTTTTTATTAGAAGCGTTTCGTTATTAAGAACTATTGACCACTGATGCTTGAGTCACAATTTTTTTTTCACTCGCAGATTCTCTCAGAATATTCTCCGAAGGATCAGAGAAATTTCTTGCAGTTCACCACGGGATCTCCTAGATTGCCTGTTGGAGGTGAGTGCAGGGTTTCCTTCTCATAGCTGAGAGAATCTACCGAGCTGTGGACTCGAGCCTCGTGCGAATGACCTCTTGTGCACCTAGATGCCTGGCTTAGTGCACCGTGTGAGAGTTTGCTTTAATACTCATGAAGCCACTTAGTGGTTCTAAGGAGGGGGGGACTAAGATGGTTTGGACACTTGGTGAGGTCTGCAGATGCAACTATGTTGCAAGAAATGGAGCAGTTGGAGGTGAATGGTCGAACGCCTAAGGGAAAGCCTATAAATAGGTTGAGGAATGGAATGAGATAGGAGAAGATATGCGGGTACTGAACGTCAGCGAGGAACTGGCGGGGGATGAGTTGTGTATGGATGAAGCTGTCGCCCGTTCAACCCCGGAGGATGGGGAAACATTGACGTCAATCGAATGTGATGATGAAGGTGGAGGCACTGTTGAGATCCTAAGGAATCCTGATCAGTTAGTGGAAACTCAGATTTGACCAGAAGAAATTGTAAATTCAGTCGGATCTTTAAATTACATCGGCTGTTCATTCTGTTATATTTTGAAAACCACTTGCGTATCTTTATTTTAATTTTATCAATCGTGAGGTGGCGTTGTTTCGTCTTGCAGTATTCATTCCAGCCTCGTGATCGTTCATGGCCATTTCACTTTACAGCGAAAGTATTGGCTACTGGCGAAAGTCAATATAATTGTAGCGTATTTTAATTAGGTCGTCGTAAACCAAGCAACTTACGGTGGTATATTTTGGTTATTCGAAAACATTTCTGAAAATTGCCTTCTCAGTGGGTATATTAGACTAAGCAAAACTCGTTAAGGATTCATTGCTGCTCATGGGATTAATTTTCGCAAAAGCTCGCTTTCAGTTCTTCAACACTTGGACTGCGATTCTCCGTACAGGAAAAATTTCATGTTGAGAAATATCTCCGTTGTGAATTTAAAAATGAACAATTTCGTTTTCGCAAATTTGGTTATCCTATTAACTTTTCCTCTGATCTAGACTAGTATTTTTGAGTAAATTTCATGAAAACTTGAAAATTTGTATTCACAAAAGTGTTAGTACTTTGGGTGCGGTTGGTTAGATGATCGCGTGTATCATATATGACACGTCGCAATCTCAACCCTGTAAAAATATGCGTGATTTCTGCCCCACCCGGTAATAGTACCTATGAATCGTTCAGGCACGTGGCGTGGGAAAATGCTCAAGCTACGCACCCTCAGGAAAATTGTAATTGAAAAAAGAATTTCAATATTGGAACAGTTCACATAAAGTGCCATTAGTTTATTTGTTAAAAAAATTCAAGCTTCTCTTTCTTTGTTAGAAAAGTGTTACTTCATTATAGAAATTAAAAATGGGCTTTTGTTCCAATTTGTGCAGGTTTTCTTTCACAATAAATACTGAAAGTCTGATTGGTGATTCTGCTCGTAGTGAGAGTCTCTTAATTC